>CP106733.1:132377610-132431295 GCA_025506655.1 Gossypium rotundifolium
TGACACACACCCTAGACACATGCAGTGTGTCTACTGTGTGGACCAATTCTTAGCTATTTTCCAAGCCATTTAGTCACCCTACTTGTACACATTCACACAACATCACATATCATTCTCAAATAATGAATTATGATACTTAAATTTTCACATTTAAACCATGAAAACCAAACTATCTTCCCATATAGGAGGGAGTACTATCACCAGCACAAATACAATTGACATAAGCCATCATCCATGGCTATACACAACCGAATCATAAACTGTTTTAGGCCAAAACATTTGGCTACCTTGACTATGACTTAATTAAACAAAGAATAAGATCTCTATACCTTCCATCTCTCAAGAAGATTTGAAAACTTATACCCAAACTACTATTCAATAGTGTGAAAGAATCTCCAAATGATCTCCAACCCGAGCTAGTTAAGATAACCTATAAGAGATAGGAAAGGAAAAGGAGTAAGCAATAATGCTAAGTAAGTTCATATGCAAATAATAAGCAACTATTGACATTCATTTATTTCACTCAACCACAAAGGTATTATAATGAGATTTACACTTAAGCTCATGGTTACCCATTCATTCATTCATAATGCTTACTCATTCCAAACCTTCACCTATCACAAAACATCGTTCATCTTTACTTGCATCTATACCGACAAAGCCACATGTGATTTCACTTAAATAAACCTCTTAATAACAGCTCGGAATAATAATAAATACCCAGTGGTTTCACAAATAGCCAACCATTGATAATAATTGCAATGGTATCGCACACAGTCTATCGCTAACAATTAATAAGGTGGTATCGCACACAGCCCACCATTGATAATAATTGCGATGGTATCGCACACAATCCATTGCTAACAATTAATAAGGTGGTATCTTAAACAGCCCACCATTCATTACACATTCACAGATATTTACCCACATACATTTTCCTATTTCAAATGTTCATCAGGGAATTTCCTCACACTCTATCATTTTTAAATAAATTTCTACAATAATCATTCACATTCACGCCATGCATTAATAAATATAACATACATAATCAGGACGCATCATTTACATATAAACTCACCATAGGTTCATCATATATCGAATTTACCTCAAATCAGTTCTGGGCACATACCTGTACCTCTCACGGTATAACCACATACTTTCTCATTTTCAACATACCTGTTAAATCCCTCAAAATGCTAAAGGATACTCTTGAGTCTCATACATATAGTATCACATCAATGTCATATCCCCAATATGGTCTTACTTGAAATATCATATCAATGCCATGTCCCTGACATGGTCTTATACGAAATCTCATACTGAGGCCATATTCTAATATAGTCTTACATGGGACCTTAATTATCATAGTATCATGATATTTGCATTCCATCCATTCTTAAGTACAATTGAAGATTTGCATTTCATGACATCTCGCCAAAACGTATTTAATATATTCATCGAGACAATATACAATTCATACAACATCGAAATATTAAATACTTCACTTAAAGTTGCATTATTGGCACACGAACTTGCCTCGATACCAAAAGGGTAAAAAGGGACCTAATTGTTCATATTTCTCTTTTCTCCCGTTCTAGGTCAGAATCCCGATCTATAACAATAAAATTTACTCATTTAATCTCCACACTAATCAATACATTTCAAAATTTCTACTTTGGCAAAATTACCATTTTGCCCTAGGACTTTGGCAAAATTATGATTTTGCCCCTAGGATCGTATATCAATTTTCATCCAATTTCCTTGTTAATCAAGCATAGAAAATTCATATTTCCTCCTATAACAACTCAAGATTTCAACTGTTACACACATTTTACCATTTATTTCACAACTTTTACAAAAAGGTCCTTTTAGGTGTTTTCATGGTAACACTTTTCACAAAAGTTGTTCATCTCACAACTAAGACTCATTTACTTCCATAAAAATGCAGCAAACAACTTAATTTCTCTCATGGAAAAATCCTAGACCCTTAACCATTTTGCAAAATAGTCCCCTCATTTGCTAGCTGAAGCTTTAGGGGCTCCAAAAGTGCAAAAATTTTTAAGAATGGTCACCAAAATCACTTACTTGGAAGGAGGAAAGCTTGGCTGAAATCTCAACCTCCATTTTGGCTGCTCATTTTCAGTGGAGAGAAAGTGTGATATTGTTCTTTTCTTTATTTTATGATAAAAATAAATTTTTATCACCAAATTTTACCTAACCAAATGACAAAGTCTATTTGTCCCCTATGGCCGGCCATCACTCCCCCTATGGCCTACTTTCACCTTAAGGACCTCCAATTAATATTCTATGGCTATTTGGCACCTCTAGCAAATAAAATAAAACTTTCACACTTTATGCGATTTAGTCCTTTTTCGCGATTAAGCATGAATTCGCTAAAATTAAAGTACCAAAATTTTCATGCACCCTTATAATCATGCTATAACCCAAGAAATAAAATTAAAATAATTTTATCTGACCCCAGATTAGCGGTCCCGAGACCACTATTTCGATTAGCCCTAAATCAGGCTATTACAATTCTCTCCCCTTAGGGATTTTCGTCCCCGAAAATCTTACCAGGAGAGGTTGCTTTCAACATTCATGAAACATTTCCACCAACTTTTCAAAATCCCAAATCGATTTACCCTCAAATATCTCTTTCCAAAGACCTTTAAACTTTAGTACACAAGGTTGAAGCACAACTTCTCAAAATTTAAACCACTCTCTTCATGAAACACATATACTCAGTAATCTGTCAAATAACATTTCTGCACATGCTAACATGATCATACAGGTCTTTATCAACTAATTTACCACAATCCAAATGATATCATTCTTTTTTTTTTTGAGGATTATAACAGTCCAAAATCAAAATCATGTGGTATTAACAACTCATTTTCTCCCTGAAATCTTCACTAACTGTGATGGTCCTGAATACTCTTGAAATTCAGCTTATACCTGTCGAAAAATTGACATCTGGATACAAACTAAAAATACCGTGATATATATAAATATATATATAGACACTCATATGGTTGCTCATTTCATTATTCTTGGACAAATAAGCGTGCTACTACTAGGCCTCACACTAAATCTTCTACATAAGTTCGGACTCATCAATATGCAAATTCTATCTCAAGATAACAATATCAACAGAAATCATATCCGACCTGAATTTTAACATTAGAAGTAAACTCATTCTAGACTCATTTAAATTACCATTCACTATCACCCTTTTGAACATCTCTGTTTCACAAGGAAAACTCGCTTTAGCATTTAACATCGATAAAATGAGGATATTATCAACTAAGATCTATCAAGTAACCAACTAGTATCGATTAAACGAGGGTTTTCCATCCCGATATCTTTACTACATTTGCTCCTCTAAAGGTAATTTAATAACTGCACATACTCTTGCAATAGCTCAAACCATCGTTACTATCTTACATTCAAATATTTCTGCAACATTAGATACTCTAGCTCATTAGGACTTACAAAGCACATGACGTTTTCCACAGATCATACTATATCATCGATTTCACAACACAAACATAAAAGTGATCGTCTCTCAATCACCAGTCTAATAGTTCTTTTTGATGTAACTATAACCATATAAAGATGCAAACTACCCCTTTACATTCCGGTATTACAACATATTTCAATTTATTCAGTAGCGCCTCATTTAATATCATAAATTCTTTCTTCTCAATCAAAACAACTTCAACTTGTACTTAACATCATTCGATTAGGATATTTCAATAGACATATCTTCGTATTATGCTTCCAAAAATCTAATTTCCTCATTCAGACTATCCGTCTTCATACTCATAAATATACATAATTTCTTCTCTTTGTAGAAACACGCTTAATTGTACACATAACTCGAATTATATCTCAACAATCAATTTACTCTTATCTTCATACTGATAATACAGTTCAACACGCAATCTCTTGAAATCCTCTTGTTATGCTAATCAAAAACCTTTACTATCATCTTAGCTTAGAGTAATCAGGATATCTCAATTGAATGTATTGACTTTATTTAGCTTACTAAAAAAAATCCATCGCACAACTTGAAACTTGTGATTTCACTACTTATACCTTTGTCGATATTAACTTTTTATAAAAAGTTTAGAAGTATCCAAATACTAGAATCACCACTTTTCTATGTTCGAACTAAAAGCGTAATCATAGTAGATATAACTATCACAAACGGAAGAATACACTTTAAAGATAAATTGTGATCGTAGAAACATAAGAATAGTCTCACATAAAATTTTTATCACCAACTTCACCCCAAAATACCAAAATAAAATTACGAAGAGATAAAGGAATGTCGATTGTGAATCAACCAAATTGACAACAATTTTGTCTGATTTTACAATCAGTGAACATTTTCACACGATCATAATTTCATAAAAATGAACAACCACATAAACCCAGAAGGGAAATGGATATCTATACAAAATACTCAAAGAGATCATTATAATTTATTCAATTGTGATTGTCATAATCAAACACTTTTATTTCGAATATTGTTTCTCTGACCATTTCTGTCATCATAAACCCTTTACTATTCCTTTCACTAATGAACGTCAATTAGAGAAGTTCTCTGTAAGTACATACTTTAGGCTTCATACTCAATTGAGTCGAATAGCTGGGACTAGCCCAAATTGGCCTTGACCGTGTGGATCACACGGCACGGCTGAAATTCCTGCACTTCGTGTGGTTCACCTGTAGGGCCCACACTGTAACATCTCAGATTTGGGGTTATGCATTTAGTGCATAATTCAAGTGATGATGAGGCTTAGAGTGTGTTTGGATATGATTGGGAGGTTTTGAGAACCTATGGATGTAGGAGGAAGTCTTGGAAAAATAATTGGATTTTAAGTTAAAAGGGAGCTAAGTGAAGAGGCCTTAAGAAAAGTTTTGGGAGTTTAGGACACAAGTAGTCATGTGGTGCATTGGCAAGGGATGCCACCTAGGAGCAGGGGAGCTTACGTCAGGAGGGAGGAGGCTCGAGCTGCAGAAATTTCATTGTGGGTTTTTCTTTTGCGTCAAGAAGGGAAGTTGGGCTAGGGAGGCCTTAAGGGAAAAATTTTAGGCATTTTTGGACAAGAAATGGGGCTTGGTAAAGTGGCGGCAAGGCGCCACTTAAAGGTCTGGAAATGACGCCATGTGTAGTGGGCAAGGGCCTTAGTTCGAGTCTTGTTGGCAACAGGGAGGTGTGTTTTATTTTGCTTTTGGCATTAAGACATGAAGCTAGGTGAAGGAGGTCTTAAAAGGAATTGTGGGAGTTTATGTCACAAAAAGCGCCTTGGCAAAGTGGCTTGGGCGTTACACGAGGAGTGGCACTTATGTCAAGGGCTCAAAGAGTCTCATGTTCGAGCCTTGTTGGCAGCATTAGGTGGTTTTATTTTGCTTTGGCATCAAGGAAGAAAGGTGAGAAGAGGTTGATGGCAATTGGACTTTCAATTGGATGAGGATTGAGCTTATTTCTCTTTTAATTTTCGCTAAGGTAGGATAAATATTATTTTATTTATTTATTTTATTTATTTTAGATAGGTAGATAAGGGATAAATGAGGTGATAAATTAGTGTTTTATTTTATTTTTAATAAGTGATTAAGAGATAATATCTGAGATTGATATAGCATAAAGGATGGATTATTTTTTAAAAATTAATTGGGGATTAAGTCGAAATTGGGTAGTATAAATAGGTGTGCTCATCTTTTGGCAATTCTTTTTCCATTTATTTTCTTATTGCCAAATTCTTCTCTTCCTCCCTATTCTTCTTATTTTTCTTTCAACCTCAAATCTCTCTATTTCTTTGAAAGTCGAATACCCCTGTCAATAAGAGTGATAGCAAACCCTCTTCTATTGTGCACCTTTGCGAATGCTCCTAAGGCTCTAACAATCTCCCATTCTTCTTTTCTTCAAACTCTTCTTCTCCTCTATTTGCTAGTTTGGCGAAACCTTGATTTAGTTATCTCTTGTGGTTGAATCTCTCAAATGATCAAGGGGAGGTGTTGTCGATTTCTATTGGTGCAAGTTATCCAATCGGTTCATTATAGAGGAAGATGATTTGAAGTTGATCATAGTGGTAAGTGTGTTCTCCTTTGGTAATCGGTTTCCTTCTCTTTCTATTAGTGTGTCGAATCATATAGTTAGGCCTAGGGATGGCGAATGTGCTTTAAGTTTTGTGATATGTTTTGTGAAGGTAACTAGCGATAAGAAGCATCGGAGGAGTTCTTTTGGAATTCGATTCTTTAAGGGATTTCGACATCACTTGGAGCAAAGATCGATTTTGGGATTTAGTTGGTAAGGTAAGCGAAGTAAGTATTGACCAAGGGCCATGTTTATGGATTTTTGTAGTAAGGTCGATTCTAACTTTTGCTAAATGGGAACTTTGACAGTTTCAAAGGCAATGAGTGGCTTTTCGGGATTTGGTAAGTTGTGTATGTGGTTGCTAGTATTCGGCCTAAGGCCATAGTTTGTCTTACAAGTGTGACCGATCTTGGTTATGTGTATTTAGGGGTAAATCGTGTAAGTAGGACAAGCTTCAAGATTCAAGATTATTTCGGTAAGGATATTTAGTAAGTGTAGTTTCGATTCAAAATATTTAGATTAAAGTATTAGTGTTTAACCGTTTGATTCTGATTAAGATATCATTAATGAACATGGATGCCGGTCAAGAAGGTAAAGGGATAGTCCCTATCCCGAAGTTTAAGAAAAGATCTGTCTCGGCGGTTTGGGATTGGCCACTGGGGTGTGGGCCAACAGCGGGGGAAAGCTATAGATAGATAGCCGTAGTTTCGCTTAGCGATAGCGTCGGGATCGAGAGTTTCAAACTTCAAGTGATCAGGTGTGTAGTTAGAATACCATTTTTCGGGTTTATGATTGTATGAGATATCTGTATGTGTGTTATGAATGTGCTAACTAGTGCAATGGAAATTGTGATATGGATACCCTCAAGGGGTATGTCAATAATCTGGTAAGTACCAAATCTAATGAAATGTGATTATTGATATTAATATATGGTAATATACGAAATAACATGTACATGCATTATCATCATGGCACTATTTTATGTTGCATGTGCATGGGTGGGATATGAAAGAAAGGTAGGGTGTACTTCGTGTACGTGGTTTGATGAATGACTCTGTGCCTCATTGTGATTGATATAGGCTATGTGCCATATCGTGGTTATTGATGGCTTTGTGCTCATCGTGGTTTTGATGATAGCTTTGGCTACATCGTGGATTGACGTCGACTAAGGTCGTGTTGTGGATTATTTGCGATTAAGTTCGCGTGGACGGCATTTGTTGCCTTATTGGAGTAAAAAGGGGAGGGTGATTTAATAATCCCCTGGTGTGTGGTAGGCTGGATATGGGGGTGTGTAGAGGATGGACCCTAGGCTGAGTTGGGCTTCATAATTGCATAATTTTGTATGTGAATACATGTGAAAATGGGCCAAGCCCAATATGTGATATGAATAAATGTGCAAATGGGCCAAGCCCAATATGATATGTAGATTAATGTGAAAGTGGGCCAAGCCTAGTATGTGGTGTGGATTAATGTGGTAATGGGCCAAGCCCAGTATTTGGAAACATGTGGTTAATTACACTATTATATGGATGTGATATGGATATGGGTCAAGCCCAATATGTGAACTCTATTGATGTGAATAAGTTGCATTAATATCATTATATGGGTTAATACATGGTTTGACATGCGGGTGGAATTCAAGTAGAATAATTACACCTTGAGTCATTAGACTCACCCAATTTTATCAAACCTTAGTGTGATGTGCGATGCTCGGACCGGGTTGGAGTGGATCTGAGGTGGCCCATGTAGAAGAAGTTGCTTTCCTTATGTTTTATAATTTATGCTTTCGATATTTTAAATATCCATTTGTTGTAATAAGGGCCTTGAAGTATTTGAATTTTGTTATGTTCAAGTTAGTTTTATAATTAAGTTAATATTTTGTAAGTTTAATTTTAAAAGCTATTTATATCCCAAAGTCATATTAAAGTTTTGAATTAGGAAGTTTTATAACAACTTAACTTTTATTTAGAATGTTTTAAATTACGAAAAGTTTTATTAAAGGCAACAAATTCTTAACTTTTTTTCCTTTAAGTAGGAATATTTGCAAAAGTTTTCCATGATGGCATTTTGATTGGTCGATCGAATGGGCGAGTTTGGGGTGTTATAGTTTGGTATCGAGCCGGTTCAAAACTCGGCTTTGAGGTTTTGGGCAGAAAAATGTTTTCAAAAAATGGGCTTTTGAAAAAAATGGACTTTTAAGAAATTTTTCAGATTATTCTGGCATGACACCTCTATCTCCGGCCCGAAGTCCACCATGTAAGTACTTCCAACTACTGAAGTGGATTGTGAATGTAAATTCTATAAGCATGAAGGGAACGTAGATTAGTGAACTAGGATCTGTTGAACCCTAGGACTAGTCTACTCGAAAACACAAGTACATAAGACTTAAGGACCATTAAACAAACCTGTGATTAAGTCACAGAGCTAGGGTGTGGCAACTATTGTGCGCATGTCTAGGAGTGGATTCGATAAGAGCTTGGTACTTAAGCAGTCCTAGTGACTCACCTCCTCTTTACTCGAATCCTACCTGGTGCGTAGCTACGGTTCACCCTAACCAAGAGGACTTATTCACAGGCTAAACCGATAACTAAAACCCGAAAGGGACTAGCCATACTATTTTATAAACACCTTAGTTTTTAAAATCCTTAAATTACCCCGTCGATTTGTAACAAAATCTATTTTGAAAATTTCTCGAAAAATTTTTTTGGTTTGCCAAATTACTAAAATGCCCCTGTGTTGTAAATTACTAAAATACCCTTAGTTTTTAAGATTTTCAAAAATACCCTCGACTTTTGCTAAAATGTTACTACTTTACAAAATACCAAAAACTTCTATTTTACAAATATCAAGATACCCTAATTTAGAAAATTTACAAAAATGCCCCTAACTTCCAAAATTACCGAAATAACCCCGATTTCTGAAATTTTTGCAACACCTCTGATTTGGAAAACAAATTTTCAAGATAACCCCCGAGGTTTTGTAAATTCTGAAATACCTTTGATTTGTAAAATATTTTCGAATTAACCCCAATTTATTACCAAAATACCCTTGTAGGAAAAATGACAAAATTACCCCTGGGTGGGTATGGTCAAAATACCCATGGAAGTGTGATTGAATGCTAATAATGAATGAATGTGTCTCTATCGAGATGGATGAATGTGAATGTGAATGTGAATCTACGAATTAGAATAGTAAACTTGAAACTAAGACTATGATTGATCGAAAGAACCACTATTAAACTCCTTTTCATAAAAGCTGTTCACGAATAAGCAGTGGAACAAAGTACTAATGCATAAAACTTTCTAATCAGTTAAATCGCGATGTTAGTAATGAGTTCTAGTGGGCGTGGTCGAGGTAGAGTGATAGTGTCGAATCGGTAGGGTCCGCCATGGGTCGAGAAAGTGATGTCTTCGCCGTGAGTAGGCGGAGGATCAAAATCGGACTAGAGGAGATGGACGATATCGTTGGCTATCTTTCATGAGTGCTAAGCGAGTCATGAGGAGCTAATGTGGGCAATGGAACTTCGAAATCGGTCTTGAAAAAGGCTTAAGTCAAGCGGAGCCAAGATTTTTAGAGAGTGTCGGGAGTAGCTCGAACGTGGCGAGTATTGGCTAGAAGCGGTTGAAAGGATTATGGATGATTTTGGATTTAGCTCACGAGGAAAAGCTTAAAGGTCTTGTCTCGTTGCTCGAGATGAAGCTTATCGATGGTGGCTCCTTCGTCGGAGCAAGGTACCCTTGCGATCGATTGATTGGGGGTATTTTAAGGTTAAGTTTGAAGGAAAGTTTGTGGGAGCTAGTTAATTAGACTCGCAAAGGAAGCGTTCTGAACTTGGTACAAGGAAGTATATGCATGTAGTATGAAGCGAATTTGTGTGATTAAGTCGGTATGCTAAAGGGATTGTGGCTACCGACACGAAAGGTGTGTTCGATTCAAGATGGATTATGGATGAGTCATGCAGTATTGATTACTCCTCAAAGAGAAAGAGATTTTCTTGTTCTAGTGGAGAAGGCTCGGATAGTGAAAAAGTTAAGAGGATCGTGAGATGTAACCGAGAAAAGAATAGGAACCGAAATAAGAGAAGTTTTGGATCGTCAGAATCATCGAGAAAAGACCAAGAATTGAGAATTCAGACGCACTGCGATTCTTTGAGAATCAAAGTCGATTATGTACTCAATGTGGGAGAGCTCATATAGGAAAATGTTGGGGAAATAGTAAAGAATGTTTCTGGTGTGGATCTAAGGCTCATTTGGTTAAGAAATATCCTCAAGTGATGGATAGGGCTCGAGGCCAAGGTCGTGGAACCCCAAGCAGAGGTGCTGAAGGTTTAGATGCAAGGCAAGCAAGGTTGGCTTAGGCAATCAGTCATAGCAAGGAGGAAGTTGGACCAAAGAGGATCGGGTATGTTCTCTTATCCTGGAATCTCTTTATTGCCTTGATTATTATAGAGATAGTTCGTGTTTGTATGCTAGTGAAGTGTAGGGAACCTTGAATGCGAACCTTGAGATAGTATTTAAGAAATGTGTTAGATCAGAGTCTTGGCAAAGAAGAGCAAATGTGATGAGTTAAGGATGCTCGACTATTCGATAGTAAGTAATTTCGAGGACGAAATTATTTTTAAGGAGGGTAGAAGCGTAACATCCGGATTTAGGGTTATGCATTTAGTGCATAATTCAAAGTGATGAGGGCTTAGAGTGTGTTTGGATATGATTGGGAGGTTTTGAGAACCTAGGGATGTAGGAGGAAGTCTTGGAAAATAATTGGATTTTAAGTTAAAAGGGAGCTAAGTCAAGAGGCCTTAAGAAAAGTTTTGGGAGTTGAAGACACAAGTAGTCATGTGGTGAATTGGCAAGGGACGCCACCTAGGGCAGGGAGCTTACGTCGGGAGGGAGAAGGTCTGAAATGCAGAAATTTCATTGTGGGTTTTTCTTTACGTCAAGAAGGGAAGTTGGGCTAGGGAGGCCTTAAGGGAAAAATTTTAGGCATTTTGGACAAGAAATAGGGCTTGGTAAAGTGGCAGCAAAGCGTCACTTAAGGGCCTAGAAATGACACCATGTGCAGTGGGCAAGGGCCTTGGTTCGAGTCTTGTTGGCAGCAGGGAGGCGTGTTTTATTTTTGCTTTTGGCGTTAAGGCAGGAAGCTAGGTGAAGGAGGTCTTAAAAGGAATTGTGGGAGTTTATGTCACAAAAGTGCCTTGGCAAAGTGGCTTGGGCGTTACACTGAGGGCAGGCGACTTAGATCAAGGGCTCAATGAGGTCTCATGTTCGAGCCTTGTTGGCATCATTAGGTGGTTTTTATTTTTTCTTTGGTGTCAAGGAAGAAAGGTGAGAAGAGGTTGGACAACAATTGGACTTTCAATTGGATGAGGATTGAGCTTATTTCTCTTTAATTTTCGCTAAGGTAGGATAAATGTTATTTTATTTATTTATTTTATTTATTTTAGATAGGTAGATAAGGGATAAATGAGGTGATAAATTAGTGTTTTATTTTATTTTTAATAAGTGATTAAGAGATAATATAGGAGATTGATATAGGATAAAGGATGGATTATTTTTTAAAAATTAATTGGGGATTAAGTGCCGAAATTGGGTAGTATAAATAGGTGTGCTCATCTTTTGGCAATTCTTTTTCCATTTATTTTCTTATTGCCGAAATTCTTCTCTTCCTCCCCTATTCTTCTTATTTTTCTTTCAACCTCAAATCTCTCTCTATTTCTTTGAAATCCGAATGCCCTGTCAATAAGAGTGATAGCCGAAACCCCTCTTCTATTGTGCACCTTTGCCGAATGCTCCTAAGGCTCTAACAATCTCCCATTCTTCTTTTCTCAAACTCTTTTCTCCTCTATTTGCTAGTTTGGTGAAACCTTGATTTAGTTCTCTCATGTGGCGAATCTCTCAAAGGATCAAGGGGAGGTGTTGTCGATTTCTTTTGGTGCAAGTTATCCAATTGGTTCATTATAGAGGGAAGGTGATTTCGGGAAGTTGATCATAGTGGTAAGTGTGTTCTCCTTTGGTAATCGGTTTCCCTTCTCTTTTCTATTAGTGTGCCAAATCATATAGTTAGGCCTAGGGATGGCCGAATGTGCTTTAAGTTTTGTGATATGTTTTTGTGAAGCTAACTAGCGATAAGAAGCATCAGAGGAGTTCTTTAGGAATTCGATTCTTTAAGGGATTTCAACATCACTTGGAGCAAGGATTGATTTCGGGATTTAGTTGGTAAGGTAAGCAGTGTAAGTATTCGGCCAAGGGCCATGTTTATGGATTTTTGTAGTAAGGCCAATTCTAACTTTTGCTAAATGGGAATTTCGACAGTTTCAAAGGCAAGGAGTGGCTTTTCGGGTTTTGGTAAGTTGTGTATGTGGTTGCTAGTATTCGGCCTAAGGCCATAGTTTGTCTTACAAGTGTGACCGATCTTGGTTATGTGTATTTAGGGTAAATCGACTAAGTAGGACAAGCTTCGGATTCAAGATTATTTGAAGGATATTTAGTAAGTGTTGTTTCGATTCAAAATATTTAGATTAAAGTATTAGTGTTTAACCGCTTGATTCTCGATTAAGATATCATTAATGAACATGGATGCTTACGAGAAGGTAAAGGGATAGTCCATATCCCGAAGTTTAAGAAAAGATCTATCTCAGCGGTTCGGGATTGGCCATCGAGTGTGGGCAAGGTGGGGAAAGCTATAGGCATGTAATCGTAGTTTAAGCTTAGCGATAAGCGTCGGGATCGAGAGTTTAGAACTTCAAGTGATTAGTGTGTAGTTAGCCTACCGTTTTACGGGTTTATGATTGTATGAGATATCTGTATGTGTGTTATGAATGTGCTAACTAGTGCAAAGTGGAAATTGTGATATGGATACCCTCGAGGGTATGTCAATAATCCGTAAGTACCAAATCGATGAAATGTGATTATTGATATTAATATGTGGTAATATGCGAAATAACATGTACATGCATTATCATCATGGCACTATTTTATGTTGCATGTGCATGGGTGGGATATGAAAGAAGGACGGGGGTGTACTTGATGCGTGGTTTGATGAATGGCTCTATGCCTCATCGTGATTGATATAGGCTATGTGCCATATCGTGGTTCTTGATGGCTTTGTGCTCATCGTGGTTTTGATGATAACCGGCTACATCGTGGATTAGCGTCGACTAAGGTCTCGTTGTGGATTATTTGCGATTAAGTTCAGCGTGGACGGCATTCGTTGCCTTATTGGAGTAAAAAGGAGGGTGATTTAATAATCCCGGTGTGTGGTAGGTCGGATACGGGGTGTGTAGAGGATGGACCCTAGTGGGTTGGGCTTCATAATTGCATAATTTTGTATGTGAATACATGTGAAAATGGGCCAAGCCCAATATGTGATATGAATAATGTGCAAATGGGCCAAGCCCAATATGATATGTGGATTAATGTGAAAGTGTGCCAAGTCCAGTATGTGGTGTGGATTAATGTGGTAATGGGCCAAGCCCAGTATTTGGAAACATGTGGTTAATTACACTATTATATGGATGTGATATGGATATGGGTCAAGCCCAATATGTGAACTCTATTGATGTGAATAAGTTGCATTAATATCATTATATGGGTTAATACATGGTTTGACATGGATGGAATTCAAGAGAATAATTACACCGAGTCTGTTAGACTCACCCAATTTTATCAAACCTTACGGTGATGTAACGATGCTTGGACCGGGTTGGAGTGGATACGAGGTGGCCCATGCAGAAGAAGTTGCTTTCCTTATGTTTTATAATTTATGCTTTTATTTTAAATATCCTTTTGTTGTAATAAGGGCCTTGAAGTATTTGAATTTTGTTATTTTCAAGTTAGTTTTTAATTAAGTTAATATTTTGTAAGTTTAATTTTAAAAGCTATTTATATCCCAAAAGTCATATTAAAGTTTTGAATTCGGAAGTTTTATAACAACTTAACTTTTACTTAGAATGTTTTAAATTACGAAAAAGTTTTATTAAAGGCGACAAATTCTTAACGTTTTTTTTCCTTTAAGTAGGAATATTTGCAAAAGTTTTCCGCAGTGGCATTTTAGATTCGGTCGTGTCGAATGGGCCGAGTTTGGGGTGTTACACACACGGCCCAATTGGTTGAGCCTGTGTCTGACACACGGACTCACTGGGCCATGTCACCTGAACACGACCTGGCTCGTCGATCACAAGACCATGTAGTGACTTACAGTCTTGCACACGGCCTACCACACGGGTGACCACACGCTCGTTGGCATCGATATTGAGGTTTTTGGCTTTCGCTGAAACCTCATTTTTTTACATTTTCAGGTACACACCTGTATCATTTTCGATGCGTAAGCTCCCCTAAGCCTCCAGAACATAAAAATAGTATACCAAAATCTCGAAATTAACAACTAAATCTCAGTTCATGAAAACTAAATTGAGCCAACCGCACACACTTATCGCAACCACACTCGTCTACTCGCACGAATCAACTCGTCGGAGAGAAAATTGCTTCACAACCGTCCCCTATGCACAAACAACATAACTTAAGTCTTCAGAAACCAAAACTACGAGAACACCAACAGTACCACTTACCAATAATGCACGAAAACAACAACCAAGGGGCATGATAGACCGAAATGAAAATAAGGGGAAGGGGAAATCTAATTGAAATTTCGGCAGCAACAAATGGAAGATTGAATGGGGAAAAAAAACTCAAGAGAGTGAGAGGGAGTGCCTAATTTTGTCAAATTAAATAACTGATCAGATACTGATAACTCCCTCCCCTTCCATACTCCTTAATTTTCTCCTTCAACCACTCCACTATCGGCTTTTAACTCAAACTCAAACTCCTACGTGACACTAGCGACAAAATAATTCCTCGCACGCCAAAGGATTCAAACTCAGGACCTCTAACAACCTTTACGCCCACTTAACCATCGCATCAGCAAGCCTTTTCTCATTAATTACTTACATACTTTCACTTATAAGCCTACTAACCATAGATAGGATTTATTCATAAAATACCAAAATTTTCCCAAGTCAAGGCTTGAACCCAAGACTTCTCAAACACTCTCGTAACACTTAACCATTGAAGGGCAGTAGTTGTTACAAAATTACAAAAGCTAGAATTAAAAAAATCGTGGTGTTACAACTTTACCCTTAAAAGAAAATTTCGTCCTCTAAATTTTACCCGATTAGAAAAGGTAAGGATATCTTCATGATCGATCCTCCAGCTCCCAAGTGGCCTCCTCAAGCTTATGATTCCGCCCACAAGACTTTCACTAAGGAATAGACTTCCTTTACAAAACTTTAATGTCACGATCCATAATCCGGACCACTCCTCCTCAAATGTCGATCTAGTCTAATCTCAATGTCCTCAATAGGAACAATATCGTGGGATCGAGCGCACAACTTAACATTGAGAAGTGGAACACATCATGAATGTGATCCAACTCGAGGAAGCTCCAATCTGCGCGATCGCCCCACTCGCTTTAGAATACGATACGGTCAATAAACCAAGGACTCGCCACCCCTCACGATCGAACCTCAAGACCTTCTTCCATGGTGAAACCTTGAGAAAAAATAAGTCCCCTGCAGAGTACTCAATATCCTTTCTCTTCAGATCAACATAGGACGTCTGCTTATTAGATGCCGCTTTCAATCGATCCCGAATCAATCGGACCTTATCTTCAGTTTCAGAAACCAATTCCGAACCCAAAACACGTCGCTCACCCAACTCAGTCCAGCATAAGGGAGTGCGACACCTACGACCATACAAGGCTTCGTAAAGCACCATCTGAATGTTAGACTGATAGCTATTGTTATAGGTGAACTCTGCCAATGGCAAGTACTCCTCCCAACTACCTCAAAAATCTATAACACAGATCCTCAGCATATCCTTCAGTACTTGAATCACCCTCTCCGACTGACCATCTGTCTGAGATGGAAAGCAGTATTGAAGTCTAACCTTGAACCCAGATCTTTGTCCAACTTCTTCCAGAACCGAGACGTGATGCGAGGATCCCTATCGGAGATGATGGAGACGTAAACCCCATGCAATCTTACTATTTTTGCTACATATAGCTTGGCTAATTTTTGGAGAGAAGTTCGCTCGACTGAATAAAGTGAGCGGACTGGTCAATCAATCCACGATGACCCGGACATAATCCTTCTTGAGTGGGTGTTAAAGGCAACCCTACAACGAAATCCATCGTTACTCGCCTCATTTCCATATCATTATCTTTACCGATCGCAAGAAACCCGAAGAAGGCAACCGAGGCTCAACCTTAACTCATTAACAAGTCAAATAGCAAGCTACGAAGTCCGTGACCTCACGCTTCAACCACCGCCACTAGTACAACTCTCGAGATCTCAAGACATTTTATTCTCACCGATGCATAGCATAGTAGCTACTATGCGCTTCTCGTAATCGATCGTCAAACTCCTCATCATTTGGTACACAATCCGACCGCTAAAACAAAATACCGCCATCTTTGTTAATCCCAAAATCAATAGTATCCCCATTCTCAACTTGATGGAATCGCACCTCAAGTGACTTATCCTCCATCTGCTTACCTCCAATCGATCAATCCACGGCTTAACTCAAGTTCGCTAATCAGACTCTCATCGTTAAATAAAGTCGAGTCGAGCAAACATCGCCCTCAGATCGGTCATAGCCCTACTGGCTCAAAGCATTTGCCACCACATTAGCCTTACCTGTGATGGTACTTAATGGTGCGCCATAATCCTGCAAGCGCTCAACCCATCTATGCTACCTAAGGTTTAACTTCTTCCGGTGAGGAGATAGTTGAGGCTTTTGTGATCAGCAGATGGTACACTTCACCATACAAGTAATGCCTCCAAATCTTCAAAGTGAAGACTATGTACTTACCCAGATCGCTGCATCAATAGTTATCCTCATGTGTCTTGAGTGATGTGACGACAGCTACCACCTTACCATCTTACATCAAGACGCTAACCTGCACTCCACATGCGACGGATCATCAGATAGCACAAAGTCTCTACCAGTTCGTTGTATCGTATCAGAGCCCGTGTTAGAATAGATTTGAGCTTCTCAAAGCTTTCTTGCTTCTTATCATTCCAAACAAAGGGAACTCCCTTGCAGTAAGCTTGGTCAATGGTACCTTCTATGAAGCGTTGATAATAACTCTCTAGCCCTAGAAAGTCGCGAATTTTAGTATACATTCTTCTACTATTTCCAATCCAACACAGCCTCAACCTTACGTGAATTAACACGAATCCCCTATGTAGAAACCACATGTCCGAGAAAGGTTACTTCTCGTAGTTAGAATTCACACTTACTAAACTTTATGCATAACTATTTCTCATGAAGAGTTTGTAATACCACTAGAGATGCTCATCATGTCATTCCTCAATCTTGGAGTACACCAAGATATCATCGATGAATACCACCACAAACCGGTCCAGATAAGGTTGGAACACACGGTTCATTAGATCCATAAATGTTGCTGGTGCATTGGTCAACCTAAAAGGTATAACTAGGAATTTGTAATGTCCATAATGAGTCCTCAATGCGCCTTATATACATCGCCTCCTTAACCCCTCAATTGATGATATCTCCTGAATGTAGATCAATCTTGGAGAACATAAAAGCCCTCTCGAATCGGTCAAATAGATAATCTATTCTCGTGGAGGGTACTTGTTCTTGATTGTTAGCTTGTTCAACTTTCGTGAGTCAATACACATCCTCATTGTCCCATCTTTCTTCTTCACAAACAACACTGTACTTCCCATGAAGACACCTAATCGATGAATGAATCCACAATCTATCAGCTTATATTTGAGCCTTGCTCTCTGTAGCTCCTTGATTGCCATTCGCTGAGGCGTAATAGATAACCTGAGGCGTACCCAAAATGAGCTCAATCCTAAATTCCACCTCCTACCAAAGGCGCACCAGTAGTTCTTCAGGAAAAAATCCAAAAATCCCTTAAGGTTCTAATGTCCTTAACCCAAGAGTCCCTTAATTAGAAACACCGATGTAGGCCGTAAATGTCTCACATGCTTTCCGTATCAATTCTTTACCACCAATACAAAAATAACATTAGTCGATTGTCTTGACTTTTCCAATCACCACCACCTCATTGGCCCCTTGGTTTTCAAACCATCCTTTTGTTGCACAATCAAGACTTACCATTCGTGCTTGACCAAATACACCATTCCCAAAATCAAATCAAACTCCCCTTAATCAAGCTCCATCAGATTAGCCAAAATCTTGTCCTTGACCTCTAATCTGGACGCCTCTATATAGTTTATCACTAGGATGGATTGTCCAATGGACTCACCATAGTTACCTCACTTGAGGTATTCTCAATCGAATACCCAATGTTTCGTACATGGAACTAGCTACGAGGGAGTGTGTAGAGCCTATGTCTATCAATGCTAAATAAGGCACATTATAAATGAGAAACGCATCTGATGACGCACGAAGCATCTCGGTCCTCAAAGAGACGGAAGCATAAACCGGTGGGTCGGCTCACCTCGGCCTTCTAGCACCTCCGCCTAGTGCTCTCGTCCTGGCCCATGTCGTTACCACCCTACCCCTGCTCTTGACCCTTGTGTGGTCTGCTAGTGACTCTCGGTGGCTATGCATTTAGTACTGTAGATGCATCTCATCTGGTTCTCGATGGACAATCCCGACACGATGCTCAATAGGGCCATATCTTAAACATGCCTCACCATCCTCCAACACTGCCTGCGATGGAGTCTACCATGTTGTCCACAGAGTGCCACCCCAAAGAGGGTGCACAGAGGTCAGCACTCTCACCGGCCCATCATATCTGGCCTTCTTCTTAGGCCTCATCATAGAACTTCGAGGGCTCGATTCCCTCTTATTCTTTCCTCTTTGCAATTTTGGAGCTCAATGCGCTTAACCTCCCTACGATCACGCTTCTCAAACAAGCAGTAGCAAACTCACGCTCCCTTTGTAGAGCTATTAGAACTTCAGACACCGTCTCCCTAAGTCCATCCTCAAATGGACATATCGCTCATGCTCGATTGCCACCATACCCCGGGCATAACGGCTCGCCTTAAGATCTCTACCATACCTTACTAACGAACGATCCCTCGTGTGAGATTAAGAAACTCCGCCCTAACGCATCGATATAGGCGGGCTCCCACATACTTACTCAAAAGTTGTCTTAAAGTAATCCCAAGTCGGCCGGTCGGCCGAGTGCCCTCTTAACTGCCACCCACCATTGATAAGCTTCATCGTGAAGTAGAGAAATAGTCCCTTAAGCTTTTTCTCTGCAGAAATCTGTGTCGTCCATAATCCTTTCCGTGGCCTTCATCCAATATTTGGCCACATTAGGGGTGACTCCATTAACACCCTTGAATAATTCAGCCCCATTAGATGAGAGTCATTCAGAATCGACCCTCGACCCCCAGATCTGGTGTTGGGCCCAACGGCCTCTCTAATATCTTTAGCATAGCTCAGGCAGTGAGTCGTCCTCGACCATACGATCATGAGACCTAATCTCTGTAGTAGGTGAGATCAACATCTCGCTCGTGATCCGTATTCTAGAGATTTTCAGATGATGAGGACTCACTGAGCACTCATTGAGCTCTACCACGGCCTCTAGTACCCCATCCACTGGACACTTTGAGCTTATCGAATTTAGAGTTTATCAGTATTAACGGTTTTATGCTATAATTATAGCCCAATATTCATTAACATATATTTTATGCAGATAGTATCAAGAGTTTAGAATTTGTTATCACGAATAGTAGTCTTACTACGATTTTCGGTTTACACTATCTAGAGTGTTTTCAAAGACAAAGATACTACCTATGGTCGTTTTAAGCATGCTAGTAGTATTTTCAAATAAATTTAGATGTAATTTCAAAACACTTATAGGATCAAAGACTCGAGACTCGAATTGTACCACATACCGCTAAAAATATTTTGAATCACTTAAAATCATTTCTTAAAAGCCAATATTTATCCCAAATCCACAATGAAGTTTTGTAACTTAGCTCGATACCACTAAATGTAACACCCTAAAACCTTCTGCCTAGACGTTATGGCCGTCATGCGATGTCATATGATAGTGCTTTCAAAACATAGTTATGATGAAACCATTTTTCATTATCCTACACTACCTTCAAAAGATGTATCGCTTGTTTCAATCATCGTACACTTTCAAAGCGTTTCCGATGTTCCAAATTATTTATAGTTCGAGAAAACAATTAAATCGGCTTGCATAGTCATGGTGTTTTGGTAAAACATTTGTTTATTTTGAAAATCATTTTATCCTACTACTAGCAGCTTATAAATCAAGATAAAAATCCCAAATTAAAGTAAAACTCATAGAGGCCATTTACAAGAAATCTTTTTCAAATAAAATCAAAAGCCATAAATAAAATAAGAAGATCATAAGAGTCTGTAATAGTGAGTCACGCTGAGTCCTCTGCGCCACCGACTCATCTCTCATCACTGGGATTACATGAAGAGATTAATAGAAAAGGTGAGCAAAACTTAGTGTGTAATCCCATAGAATACATGCATCTGATAATAATATCGTAAAGCAAACATAAATTCACGGCTTGGGTCTGAGCCCATTACGTAAACAGTGTGGACCTTAGCCCACTCTGATACAAAATCGATATGTCTTTAGGTTTAGCCCATTTTATATAAAATACGGATCGTAATAGAATAGCGTAATCCTACCCACTAGCCTCTACACACCAACTCCGTCCAACCCAACACACCATGTGGGATAAAAATTGACCCACCCATCCCTTACACACCATGCCGCATCAATGCAGCACATAATTAGAAATTTGTAACTGAGCTGCCAAATATCAGGCTTAAGAGCCTTTCACCCACCCTCCAATAAATCATCAACCACCTCAATGCAATGCAACATACATAAAATATCATGCTATTATACAAATATGCATCATGCATACTATCGTAATTCATTGTCATTAAAGAAATTAGAAAGTCAAGTCACATAATTAGGGTCCGGTAAAGCTTACCAACCTACAATAGGTCCACAAATGACCAGGCCGCATTTGCCGTGCAGCACTTCTCAAAAAAATGGGCTCACACGCCCATGTGGTTTGCACGCAGGGCCCACACGACCAAATTGGCCTTAGCCGTGGGATCACACACCCAGCCTGCATTTCACACGTCTGCAGGGCTCACACACCGCAGGCCCATATGACCCAATTGGTCGAGCTTGTGTCTCGAACACGGACCTCACTTCGGCCATCACATGGCCGTGTCACCGCATACATGGCCTGCACACGATCACATGGCCGCAGTGGTGACTTATAGTCTTGCATACAACTCTACCACACGGGTGACCACACGCTCATGTGACGCCGACAAAGAGGTTTTTAGCTTTCTCAAACCTTATTTTTGTGTTTTCTTGTACACACCAGATTATTTTCGACGCCAGAAGCTCCCTAAGCCTCTAGAACCTAAAAATAGTATACCAAAATCTCAAATTAACAACTAAATCTCTGTTTGAAAACCAAATCGAGCCAACTGCACACACTTATCAAGAACCACACTGCTCACTGCACTAATCAACTCGAATAAAGAAAACTTCTTCACTACCGTCCTCTATGCACAAACAACAAAACTTAAGTCTTCGTAAACCAAAACCTAAAGAACACCAATAGCAACACTTACCGATAATGCAACGAAAACAACAACCGAGGAGCAAGATGGACCAAACAAAAATAAAGGAAAGGGTATTAGCGAGAACAAATGGAATATTGAATGGGAAAATAAAACTTGAGAGAGTGAAAAGGAGGCCGAATTTTGCCAAATAAAACAACCGATCAAATAATCGATAACTCCTCCCTTCCATACTCCTTAATTTTCTTTCAACCACTCCACTATCAAGATTTAACTAAAAGTCAAACTCCTACGCGACACTAGCAAGCAAAATAATTCCCTCAGACGCCTGAGGGATTCAACCTGGACCTCCAACAACCTCTACACTCCACTTTAACCACTAGACTAGTATGCCTATTTTGTTAATTACTTATATATTTTCACTTATAAGCCTACTAACCATAGATAGGCTTTATTCATAAAATGCCAATGATGGGCTTTAAACTAACTATTATTTCGACAAAGGCAAGCGCATCGATCGAACAATAGTATAGCTTTGATGTCCTCAATATCGATCCCCAAGGACTAAAATTACTAGTAATAACTATCTTTTATTATTTATCCTAATAGTTAAGGGTTTTGTTTTGATCTAAAATTTAACTAACTAATTTACTACGAACACGATAGAGAGTGAAGAAAATAAATGAATAAACCAATGGATAAAGATAATACCCAAGTAAGAATCCACCTAGACTTCACTTGTAACACCCCTGACTTCTACCAAAAGCGTTATGATCGAATTTGGGATGTCATATAAAGGACAATTCCAAAACGATTTGTTTAGTAAAAGAAACTCAAAATCCATGCGATTTGTTGTTGCGATAAAAGCCCATGTTTTAAGTAAAAGCCATAAGTTAAAGTTATCTCAAAATCATGTTTAATCTTAATCGGGATATCTCAATTGAATGTATTGACTTTATTTAGCTTACTAAAAAAATCCATCGCACAACTTGAAACTTGTGATTTCACTACTTATACCTTTGTCGATATTAACTTTTATAAAAAGTTTAGAAGTATCAAATACTAGAATCACCACTTTTCTATGTTCGAACTAAAAGCGTAATCATAGTAGATATAACTATCACAAGCGGAAGAATACACTTTAAAGATAAATTGTGATCGGTAGAAACAAAAGAATAGTCTCACATAAAATTTTTATCACCAACTTCACCCCAAAATACCAAAATAAAATTACGAAGAGATAAAGGAATGTCGATTGTGAATCAACCAAATTGACAACAATTTTATGCGATTTTACAATCGGTGAACATTTTCACGATCATAATTTCATAAAAATGAACAACCACATAAACCCGGAAGGAAATGGATATCTATACAAAATACTCAAAGAGATCATTATAATTTATTCAATTGTGATTGTCATAATCAAACACTTTTACATTTCGAATATTGTTTCTCGACCATTTACATCATCATAAACCCTTTACTATTCCTTTCACTAATGAGCGTCAATTAGAAGTTCTCGTAAGTACATACTTTAGGCTTCATACTCAATTGAGTCGAATAGTGGGACTAGCCAAATTGGCCTTGGCCAGTGTGGATCACCTGCGGCTGGCGAAATTCCCTGCCTTCGTGTGGTTCACTGTCATGGGCCCTGCTGTAACATCTCGATTTGGGGTTATGCATTTAGTGCATAATTCAAGTGATGATGAAGCTTAGAGTGTGTTTGGATATGATTGGGAGGTTTTGAGAACCTATGGATGTAGGAGGAAGTCTTGGAAAAATAATTGGATTTTAAGTTAAAAGGGGAGCTAAGTGAAGAGGCCTTAAGAAAAGTTTTGGGAGTTTAGGACACAAGTAGTCATGTGGTGCATTGGCAAGGATGCCACCTAGGGCAGGGAGCTTACGTCGGGAGGGAGGAGGCTCGAGTGCAGAAATTTCATTGTGGGTTTTCTTTTGCGTCAAGAAGGGAAGTTGGGCTAGGGAGGCCTTAAGGGAAAAATTTTAGGCATTTTGGACAAGAAATGGGGCTTGGTAAAGTGGCGGCAAGGCGCCACTTAAAGGTCTGAAATGGCGCCATGTGTAGTGGGCAAGGGCCTTAGTTGAGTCTTGTTGGCAGCAGTGGAGGTGTGTTTTATTTTGCTTTTGGCATTAAGACATGAAGCTAGGTGAAGGAGGTCTTAAAAGGAATTGTGGGAGTTTATGTCACAAAAAGCGCCTTGGCAAAGTGGCTTGGGCGTTACACGAGGAAGCGAGGCGACTTGCGTCCAAGGGCTCAGTGAGGTCTCATGTTCGAGCCTTGTTGGCGCATTAGGTGGTTTTATTTTGCTTTGGCATCAAGGAAGAAAGGTGAGAAGAGGTTGAATGACAATTGGACTTTCAATTGGATGAGGATTGAGCTTATTTCTCTTTTAATTTTTACTAAGGTAGGATAAATATTATTTTATTTATTTATTTTATTTATTTTAGATAGGTAGATAAGGGATAAATGAGGTGATAAATTAGTGTTTTATTTTATTTTAATAAGTGATTAAGAGATAATATCTGAGATTGATATAGCATAAAGGATGGATTATTTTTAAAAATTAATTGGGGATTAAGTCTGAAATTGGGTAGTATAAATAGGTGTGCTCATCTTTTGGCAATTCTTTTTCCATTTATTTTCTTATTGCCGAAATTCTTCTCTTCCTCCCTATTCTTCTTATTTTTCTTTCAACCTCAAATCTCTCTCTATTTCTTTGAAAGCCGAATACCCTGTCAATAAGAGTGATAGCGAAACCCTCTTCTATTGTGCACCTTTGCGAATGCTCCTAAGGCTCTAACAATCTCCCATTCTTCTTTTCTTCAAACTCTTCTTCTCCTCTATTTGCTAGTTTGGCGAAACCTTGATTTAGTTATCTCTTGTGGTTGAATCTCTCAGTGATCAAGGGGGGAGGTGTTGTCGATTTCTATTGGTGCAAGTTATCCAATCGGTTCATTATAGAGGGAAGATGATTTCGGGAAGTTGATCATAGTGGTAAGTGTGTTCTCCTTTGGTAATCGGTTTCCCTTCTCTTTTCTATTAGTGTGTCGAATCATATAGTTAGGCCTAGGGATGGCGAATGTGCTTTAAGTTTTGTGATATGTTTTGTGAAGGTAACTAGCGATAAGAAGCATCGGAGGAGTTCTTTTGGAATTCGATTCTTTAAGGGATTTCGACATCACTTGGAGCAAAGATCGATTTTGGGATTTAGTTGGTAAGGTAGCGATGTAAGTATTGACCAAGGGCCATGTTTATGGATTTTTGTAGTAAGGTCGATTCTAACTTTTGCTAAATGGGAACTTTGACGAGTTTCAAAGGCAATGAGTGGCTTTTAGGGATTTGGTAAGTTGTGTATGTGGTTGCTAGTATTGACCTAAGGCCATAGTTTGTCTTACAAGTGTGACCGATCTTGGTTATGTGTATTTAGGGGTAAATCGATGTAAGTAGGACAAGCTTCAAGATTCAAGATTATTTGGTGAGGATATTTAGTAAGTGTAGTTTGATTCAAAATATTTAGATTAAAGTATTAGTGTTTAACCGTTTGATTACGATTAAGATATCATTAATGAACATGGATGCTTGGGTCAAGAAGGTAAAGGATAGTCCCTATCCGAAGTTTAAGAAAAGATCTGTCTCGGCGGTTTGGGATTGGCCCTTTGGGGTGTGGGCCAACAATGGGGAAAGCTATAGATAGATGGCCGTAGTTTAACTTAGCGATAGCGTCGGGATCGAGAGTTTCAAACTTCAAGTGATCGGTGTGTAGTTAGAATACCATTTTTCGGGTTTATGATTGTATGAGATATCTGTATGTGTGTTATGAATGTGCTAACTAGTGCAATGGAAATTGTGATATGGATACCCTCGAGGGTATGTCAATAATCTGGTAAGTACCAAATCTAATGAAATGTGATTATTGATATTAATATATGGTAATATCTGAAATAACATGTACATGCATTATCATCATGGCACTATTTTATGTTGCATGTGCATGGGTGGGATATGAAAGAAAGGTAGGGTGTACTTAGGTATGCGTGGTTTGATGAATGACTCATGCCTCATTGTGATTGATATAGGCTATGTGCCATATCGTGGTTATTGATGGCTTTGTGCTCATCGTGGTTTTGATGATAGCTTTGGCTACATCGTGGATTAGCGTCGACTAAGGTCGTGTTGTGGATTATTTCGATTAAGTTGGCGTGGGCGGCATTGTTGCCTTATTGGAGTAAAAAGGAGGGTGATTTAATAATCCCCGGTGTGTGGAAATTTGGATATGGGGTGTGTGAGGATGGACCCTAGGCTGAGTTGGGCTTCATAATTGCATAATTTTGTATGTGAATACATGTGAAAATGGGCCAAGCCCAATATGTGATATGAATAAATGTGCAAATGGGCCAAGCCCAATATGATATGTAGATTAATGTGAAAGTGGGCCAAGCCTAGTATGTGGTGTGGATTAATGTGGTAATGGGCCAAGCCGGTGTTTGGAAACATGTGGTTAATTACACTATTATATGGATGTGATATGGATATGGGTCAAGCCCAATATGTGAACTCTATTGATGTGAATAAGTTGCATTAATATACATTATATGGGTTAATACATGGTTTGACATGCGGGTGGAATTGGTAGAATAATTACACCTTGAGTGCATTAGACTCACCCAATTTTATCAAACCTTACGGTGATGTGCGATGCTCGGACGGGTTGGAGTGGATCTGAGGTGGCCCATGTAGAAGAAGTTGCTTTCCTTATGTTTTATAATTTATGCTTTGATATTTTAAATATCCATTTGTTGTAATAAGGGCCTTGAAGTATTTGAATTTTGTTATGTTCAAGTTAGTTTTATAATTAAGTTAATATTTTGTAAGTTTAATTTTAAAAGCTATTTATATCCCAAAGTCATATTAAAGTTTTGAATTAGGAAGTTTTATAACAACTTAACTTTTATTTAGAATGTTTTAAATTACGAAAAAGTTTTATTAAAGGCAACAAATTCTTAACTTTTTTCCTTTAAGTAGGAATATTTGCAAAAGTTTTCCTTGATGGCATTTGATTGATCGTGTCGAATGGGCGAGTTTGGGGTGTTATAGTTTGGTATCGAGCAGGTTCAAAACTCGGCTTTGAGGTTTTGGGCAGAAAAATGTTTTCAAAAAATGGGCTTTTGAAAAAAATGGACTTTTAAGAAATTTTTGATTATTACGGCATGACACCTCTATCTCTACATGAAGTCCACCATGTAAGTACTTCCAACTCTTGAAGTGGATTGTGAATGTAAATTCTATAAGCATGAAGGAGCGTAGATTAGTGAACTAGGATCATTGAACCTAGGACTAGTCTACTCGAAAACACAAGTACATAAGACTTAAGGACCATTAAACAAACACGTGATTAAGTCACAGAGCTAGGGTGTGGCAACTATTGTGCGCATGTCTAGGAGTGGATTCGATAAGAGCTTGGTACTTGGCAGGTCCTAGTGACTCACCTCCTCTTTACTCGAATCCTACAGTGCGTAGCTACGGTTCACCTAACCAAGAGGACTTATTCACAGCTAAACCGATAACTAAAACCGAAAGGGACTAGCCATACTATTTTATAAACACCTTAGTTTTTAAAATCCTTAAATTACCCGTCGATTTGTAACAAAATCTATTTTGAAAATTTCTCGAAAAATTTTTTGGTTTGCCAAATTACTAAAATGCCCGTGTTGTAAATTACTAAAATACCCTTAGTTTTAAGATTTTCAAAAATACCCTCGACTTTTGCTAAAATGTTACTACTTTACAAAATACCAAAACTTCTATTTTACAAATATCAAGATACCCTAATTTAGAAAATTTACAAAATGCCTAACTTCCAAAATTACAAAAATAACCCGGATTTGAAATTTTGCAACACCTCTGATTTGGAAAACAAATTTTCAAGATAACCCCGAGGTTTTGTAAATTCTGAAATACCTTTGATTTGTAAAATATTTTGAATTAACCCCAATTTATTACCAAAATACCCTTGTAGGAAAAATGACAAAATTACCCACAGAATTTGGGTATGGTCAAAAATACCCATGGAAGTGTGATTGAATGCTAATAATGAATGAATGTGTCTCTATCGAGATGGATGAATGTGAATGTGAATGTGAATCTACGAATTAGAATAGTAAACTTGAAACTAAGACTATGATTGATCGAAAGAACCACTATTAAACTCCTTTTCATAAAAGCTGTTCACGAATAAGCAGTGGAACAAAGTACTAATGCATAAAACTTTCTAATCAGTTAAATCGCGATGTTAGTAATGAGTTCTAGTGGGCGTGGTCGAGGTAGAGTGATAGTGTCGAATCGGTAGGGTGCAGCCATGGGTCGAAAGTGATGTCTTGCTTGCCGGTGGTAGCGGAGGATCAAAATCGAGACTAGAGGAGATGGCCTTGATATCGTTGGCTATCTTTGAGTGCTAGAAGCGAGTCGCGGAGCTAATGTGGGCAATGGAACTCGAAATCGGTCTTGAAAAGGCTTAAGTCAAGCGGAGCCAAGATTTTTAGAGAGTGTCGGGAGTAGCTCGAGCGTGGCGGAGTATTGGCTAGAAGCGATTGAAAGGATTATGGATGATTTTGGATTTAGCTGCGAGGAAAAGCAAAGTCTTTGTCTCGTTGCTCGAGATGAAGCTTATCGATGGTGGCTCCTTTGTCGAGCAAGGTACCCTTGCGGATCGATTGGATTGGGGGTATTTTAAGGTTAAGTTTGAAGGAAAGTTTGTGGGAGCTAGTTAATTAGACTCGCAAAGGAAGCGTTCTGAACTTGGTACAAGGAAGTATGTGCATAGCAGTATGAAGCGAAATTTGTGTGATTAAGTCGGTATGCTAAAGGGATTGTGGCTCACGATTCGAAAGGTGTGTTCGATTCGAAGATGGATTGCGGGATGATTGCGGTATTGATTACTCCTCAAAGAAAGAGATTTTCTTGTTCTAGTGGAGAAGGCTGGGATAGTGAAAAAGTTAAGAGGATCGTGAGGCGAGCCAGAAAAGAATAGGAACCGAAATAAGAGAAGTTTTGGATCGTCGAATCATCGAGAAAAGACCAAGAATTGAGAATTACAGACGTACTGTACCGATTCTTTGAGAATCAAAATCGATTATGTACTCAATGTGGGAGAGCTCATATAGGAAAATGTTGGGGAAATAGTAAAGAATGTTTACGGTGTGGATCTAAGGCTCATTTGGTTAAGAAATATCCTCAAGTGATGGATAGGGCTCGAGGCCAAGGTCGTGGAACCCCAAGCGAGAGGTCTTGAAGGTTTAGATGCAAAGCAAGCAAGGTTGGCTTAGGCAATCGATCATAGCAAGGAGGAAGTTGGACCAAAGAGGATCGGGTATGTTCTCTTATCCACGGAATCTCTTTATTGCCTTGATTATTATAGAGATAGTTCGTGTTTGTATGCTAGTGAAGTGTAGGGAACCTTGAATGCGAACCTTGAGATAGTATTTAAGAAATGTGTTAGATCGAGTCTTGTGATGAGAAGCGATGTGATGAGTTAAGGATGCTCGACTATTCGATAGTAAGTAATTTCGAGGACGAAATTATTTTTAAGGAGGGTAGGCTGTAACATCCGGATTTAGGGTTATGCATTTAGTGCATAATTCAAATGTGATGAGGCTTAGAGTGTGTTTGGATATGATTGGGAGGTTTTGAGAACCTAGGGATGTAGGAGGAAGTCTTGGAAAAATAATTGGATTTTAAGTTAAAAGGGAGCTAAGTGAAGGGCCTTAAGAAAAGTTTTGGGAGTTGAAGACACAAGTAGTCATGTGGTGAATTGGCAAGGGCGCCACCTAGGGCGAGGAGCTTCGTCGGGAGGGAGAAGGTTGAATTGCGGAAATTTCATTGTGGGTTTTCTTTTCGTCCAAGAAGGAAGTTGGGCTAGGGAGGCCTTAAGGGAAAAATTTTAGGCATTTTGGACAAGAAATAGGGCTTGGTAAAGTGGCGAAAAGCGTCACTTAAGGGCCTAGAAATGACACCATGTCACGATGGGCAAGGGCCTTGGTTCGAGTCTTGTTGGCGGAGGGAGGCGTGTTTTATTTTTGCTTTTGGCGTTAAGACAGGAAGCTAGGTGAAGGAGGTCTTAAAAAGAATTGTGGGAGTTTATGTCACAAAAGTGCCTTGGCAAAGTGGCTTGGGCGTTACACGAGGGCTGAGGCGGCTTGCGTCCAAGGGCTCAATGAGGTCTCATGTTCGAGCCTTGTTGGCATCATTAGGTGGTTTTATTTTTCTTTGGTGTCAAGGAAGAAAGGTGAGAAGAGGTTGGACAACAATTGGACTTTCAATTGGATGAGGATTGAGCTTATTTCTCTTTTAATTTTCGCTAAGGTAGGATAAATGTTATTTTATTTATTTATTTTATTTATTTTAGATAGGTAGATAAGGGATAAATGAGGTGATAAATTAGTGTTTTATTTTATTTTAATAAGTGATTAAGAGATAATATAGGAGATTGATATAGGATAAAGGATGGATTATTTTTTAAAAAATTAATTGGGGATTAAATACCAAATTGGGTAGTATAAATAGGTGTGCTCATCTTTTGGCAATTCTTTTCCATTTATTTTCTTATTGTCGAAATTCTTCTCTTCCTCCCCTATTCTTCTTATTTTTCTTTCAACCTCAAATCTCTCTCTATTTCTTTGAAATCCAAATGCCCCTGTCAATAAGAGTGATAGCCGAAACCCCTCTTCTATTGTGCACCTTTGTCGAATGCTCCTAAGGCTCTAACAATCTCCCATTCTTCTTTTTCTCAAACTCTTTTTCTCCTCTATTTGCTAGTTTGGTCGAAACCTTGATTTAGTTCTCTCATGTGGCCGAATCTCTCAGTGATCAAGGGGGGAGGTGTTGTCGATTTCTTTTGGTGCAAGTTATCCAATTGGTTCATTATAGAGGGAAGGTGATTTCGGGAAGTTGATCATAGTGGTAAGTGTGTTCTCCTTTGGTAATCGGTTTTCCTTCTCTTTTCTATTAGTGTGCCAAATCATATAGTTAGGCCTAGGGATGGCGAATGTGCTTTAAGTTTTGTGATATGTTTTGTGAAGCTAACTAGCGATAAGAAGCATCGAGAGGAGTTCTTTAGGAATTCGATTCTTTAAGGATTTCAACATCACTTGGAGCAAGGATTGATTTGAGGATTTAGTTGGTAAGGTAAGCGATGTAAGTATTGACCAAGGGCCATGTTTATGGATTTTTGTAGTAAGGCCAATTCTAACTTTTGCTAAATGGGAATTTGACAGTTTCAAAGGCAAGGAGTGGCTTTTTGGGTTTTAGTAAGTTGTGTATGTGGTTGCTAGTATTCGCCTAAGGCCATAGTTTGTCTTACAAGTGTGACCGATCTTGGTTATGTGTATTTAGGGTAAATCGTGAAGTAGGACAAGCTTGGATTCAAGATTATTTGATGAGGATATTTAGTAAGTGTTGTTTCGATTCAAAATATTTAGATTAAAGTATTAGTGTTTAACCGTTTGATTCGATTAAGATATCATTAATGAACATGGATGCGGTCGAGAAGGTAAAGGGATAGTCCATATCCGAAGTTTAGAAAAGATCTATCTCGGTTGGGATTGGCCATCGGTGTGGGCGGTGTGGGGAAAGCTATAGGCAGTGGCTGTAGTTTCGCTTAGCGATAGCGTCGGGATCGAGTTTAGAACTTCAAGTGATTAGTGTGTAGTTAGCCTACCGTTTTACGGGTTTATGATTGTATGAGATATCGTATGTGTGTTATGAATGTGCTAACTAGTGCGGTGGAAATTGTGATATGGATACCCTCGAGGGTATGTCAATAATCTGGTAAGTACCGTCGATGAAATGTGATTATTGATATTAATATGTGGTAATATGCGAAATAACATGTACATGCATTATCATCATGGCACTATTTTATGTTGCATGTGCATGGGTGGGATATGAAAGAAGGACGGGGTGTACTTGATGCGTGGTTTGATGAATGGCTCTATGCCTCATCGTGATTGATATAGGCTATGTGCCATATCGTGGTTCTTGATGGCTTTGTGCTCATCGTGGTTTTGATGATAACCGGCTACATCGTGGATTAGCGTCGACTAAGGTCTCGTTGTGGATTATTTGCGATTAAGTTCGCGTGGACGGCATTCGTTGCCTTATTGGAGTAAAAAGGGGAGGGTGATTTAATAATCCCCTGGTGTGTGGTAGGCTGGATACGGGGGTGTGTAGAGGATGGACCCTAGGCTGGGTTGGGCTTCATAATTGCATAATTTTGTATGTGAATACATGTGAAAATGGGCCAAGCCCAATATGTGATATGAATAAATGTGCAAATGGGCCAAGCCCAATATGATATGTGGATTAATGTGAAAGTGTGCCAAGTCCGATTATGTGGTGTGGATTAATGTGGTAATGGGCCAAGCCGGATTTGGAAACATGTGGTTAATTACACTATTATATGGATGTGATATGGATATGGGTCAAGCCCAATATGTGAACTCTATTGATGTGAATAAGTTGCATTAATATACATTATATGGGTTAATACATGGTTTGACATGCGGATGGAATTGAAGAGAATAATTACACACCGAGTGCATTAGACTCACCCAATTTTATCAAACCTTACGGTGATGTCGATGCTTGGACCGGGTTGGAGTGGATCTGAGGTGGCCCATGCGAGAAGAAGTTGCTTTCCTTATGTTTTATAATTTATGCTTTCGATATTTTAAATATCCTTTTGTTGTAATAAGGGCCTTGAAGTATTTGAATTTTGTTATTTTCAAGTTAGTTTTTAATTAAGTTAATATTTTGTAAGTTTAATTTTAAAAGCTATTTATATCCCAAAAGTCATATTAAAGTTTTGAATTAGGAAGTTTTATAACAACTTAACTTTTACTTAGAATGTTTTAAATTACGAAAAAGTTTTATTAAAGGCGACAAATTCTTAACGTTTTTTTCCTTTAAGTAGGAATATTTGCAAAAGTTTTCATGATGGCATTTTAGATTGATTAGGTGTCGAATGGGCGAGTTTGGGGTGTTACACGGCCCAATTGGTTGAGCACGTGTAATACGACACACGGACTCACTTGGGCCATGTCACTGAACACGACTGGCTGCGTCGATCACAAGACCATGTAGTGACTTACTGGTCTTGCACACGGCCTACCACGGGTGACCACCGCTCGTTGGCATCGATATTGAGGTTTTGGCTTCGCTGAAACCTCATTTTTACATTTTCAGTACACACGTATCATTTTCGATCGTAAGCTCCCTAAGCCTCCGAACATAAAATAGTATACCAAAATCTCGAAATTAACAACTAAATCTCGGTTCATGAAAACTAAATTGAGCCAACCGCTTTTTACTTATCGCAACCACACTGCGTCTACTCGCGCGAATCAACTCGTCGGAGAAAATTGCTTCACAACCGTCCCTATGCACAAACAACATAACTTAAGTCTTGAAACCAAAACTACGAGAACACCAACAGATTACCACTTACCAATAATGCACGAAAACAACAACCAAGGGGCATGATAGACCAGAAATGAAAATAAGGGAAGGGAAATCTAATTGAAATTTCAAGACAACAAATGGAAGATTGAATGGGAAAAAAACTCAAGAGAGTGAGAGGAGTGCCTAATTTTGTCAAATTAAATAAGCGATCGATCATCGATAACTCCCTCCCTTCCATACTCCTTAATTTTCTCCTTCAACCACTCCACTATCAGTTTTAACTCAAACTCAAACTCCTACGTGACACTAGCGACAAAATAATTCCCTCGCGCCAAAGGATTCAAACTCCGGACCTCTAACAACCTTTACGCTCCACTTAACCATCAGACCAGCAAGCCTTTTCTGTTAATTACTTACATACTTTCACTTATAAGCCTACTAACCATAGATAGGGATTTATTCATAAAAATACCAAAATTTTCCCAAGTCAAGGCTTGAACCCAAGACTTCTCAAACACTCTCAGAACACTTAACCATTGAAGCAGACAGGTAGTTGTTACAAAATTACAAAAGCTAGAATTAAAAAAATCAGGGTGTTACAACTTTACCCCTTAAAAGAAAATTTCGTCCTCTAAATTTTACCTGATTAGAAAAGGTAAGGATACTGCTGGCGCATCGTATCCTCCAGCTCCCAAGTGGCCTCCTCAGTGCTATGATTCCGCCACAGCACTTTCACTAAGGGAATAGACTTCCTTTACAAAACTTTAATGTCACGATCCATAATCTGGACCAGCTCCTCCTCAAATGTCAGATCTAGTCTAATCTCAATGTCCTCAATAGGAACAATATGCGTGGGATCAGAGCGGCAGCAACTTAACATTGAGAAGTGGAACACATCATGAATGTGATCCAACTCTGGAGGAAGCTCCAACTGTTATGCGACTGGCCCCACTCGCTTTAGAATACGATACGGTCAATAAACCAAGGACTCAGCTTACCCCTACGACTGAACCTCAAGACCTTCTTCCATGGTGAAACCTTGAGAAAAAATAAGTCCCCTGCAGAGTACTCAATATCCTTTCTCTTGAGATCAACATAGGGCGTCGCTTATTAGATGCCGCTTTCAATCGATCCGAATCAATGGACCTTATCTTGATTTGAAACCAATTCCGAACCCAAAACACGTCGCTCACCCAACTCAGTCCAGCATAAGGGAGTGCGACACCTACGACCATACAAGGCTTCGTAAAGCACCATCTGAATGTTAGACTGATAGCTATTGTTATAGGTGAACTCTGCCAATGGCAAGTACTCCTCAACTACCTCAAAATCTATAACACGGATCCTCGGCATATCCTTGATGACTTGAATCACCCTCTCCGCCCGACCATCCATGCGAGATGGAAAGCGATATTGAAGTCTAACCTTGAACCCGGATCTTTGTCCAACTTCTTCCGAGCAGAGGCGTGATGCGAGGATCCCTATCGGAGATGATGGAGACGAAACCCCATGCAATCTTACTATTTTTGCTACATATAGCTTGGCTAATTTTTGGAGAGAAGTTAGTTCGACACGAATAAAGTGAGCGGACACAGTCAATCAATCCACGATGACCCAGACATAATCCTTCTTAGTGGGTGTTAAAGGCAACCCACTAACGAAATCCATCGTTACTCGCTCTCATTTCCATATCATTATCTTTCTGATTGCAAACCAGAAGGCAAGGCGAGGCTCAACCTTAACCTGTTAACAAGTCAAATAGCAAGCTACGAAGTCCGTGACCTCACGCTTCAACCCTGGCCACTAGTACAACTCTCAGAGATCTCAGTACATTTTATTCTCACTGGGATGCATAGCATAAGGGCTACTATGCGCTTCCCTCAGAATCGACTGTCGAAACTCCTCATCATTTGGTACACAATCCGACCGCTAAAACAAAATACCTGTCACTGTTAATCCCAAAATCAATAGTATCCCCATTCTCAACTTGATGGAATCGCACCTCAAGTGACTTATCCTCCATCTGTTTACCTCCAATCTGATCAATCCACGTGGGCTTAACCTGAAGTTCTGCTAACAGACTCTCATCGTTAAATAAGCTGAGTCGAGCAAACATCGCTCTCAGATCGGTCATAGCCCTACGGCTCAAAGCATTTGCCACCACATTAGCCTTACCAGGATGGTACTTAATGGTGCAGTCATAATCCTTAAGCAGTTCAACCCATCTATGCTACCTAAGGTTTAACTTCTTCTGGGTGAGGAGATAGTTGAGGCTTTTGTGATCAGTGTAGATGGTACACTTCTCACCATACAAGTAATGCCTCCAAATCTTCAAAGTGAAGACTACAGCCCCCAGCTCCAGATCGTGCATCGAATAGTTATCCTCATGTGTCTTGAGCTGATGTGACGCATAAGCTACCACCTTACCATCTTACATCAGTACGCAACCCAGACCCACATGCGACGCATCACTGTATAGCACAAAGTCTCTACCAGGCTCTGGTTGTATCAGAACAGGAGCCTGTGTTAGAATAGATTTGAGCTTCTCAAAGCTTTCTTGCTTCTTATCATTCCAAACAAAGGGAACTCCCTTGCGCAGAAGCTTGGTCAATGGTACCCTTCTATGAAGCGTTGATAATAACTCTCTAGCCCTAGAAAGCTGCGAATTTTAGACACATTCTTCGGCTATTTCCAATCCAACACAGCCTCAACCTTACGTGAATTAACACGAATCCCCTATGTAGAAACCACATGTCCGAGAAAGGTTACTTCTCAGAGTTAGAATTCACACTTACTAAACTTTGCGTACAACTATTTCTCATGAAGAGTTTGTAATACCACTCAGAGATGCTCATCATGCTCGTCCTCAATCTTGGAGTACACCAAGATATCATCGATGAATACCACCACAAACTGGTCCAGATAAGGTTGGAACACACGGTTCATTAGATCCATAAATGTTGCTGGTGCATTGGTCAACCTAAAAGGTATAACTAGGAATTTGTAATGTCCATAATGAGTCCTCAATGCAGTCTTATATACATCGGCCTCCTTAACCCCTCAATTGATGATATCCTGAATGTAGATCAATCTTGGAGAACATAAAAGCCCCTCTGAACTGGTCAAATAGATAATCTATTCTCAGTAGTGGGTACTTGTTCTTGATTGTTAGCTTGTTCAACTTTCGGTAGTCAATACATCCTCATTGTCCCATCTTTCTTCTTCACAAACAACACGGTACTCCCCATGAAGACACACTGGGATGAATGAATCCACAATCTAACAGTTCTTATATTTGAGCCTTAAGCTCTGTAAGCTCCTTGATTGCCATTCGGAGCGTAATAGATCTGGGGCTGTACCCAAAATGAGCTCAATCCTAAATTCCACCTCTCGGCTCAAAAGCGGACCAGTAGTTCTTCAGGAAAAAATCCAAAAAATCCCTTAAGGTTCTAATGTCCTTAACCGAAGAGTCCCCAGAATTAGAAACACTGATGTAGGCCAGAAATGTCTCACATGCTTTCCGTACCAATTTCTTTACCACCAATACAAAAATAACATTAGTCAGATTGTCTTGACTTTTCCAATCACCACCACCTCATTGGCCCCCTTGGTTTTCAAAACCATCCTTTTTGTTGCACAGTCAAGACTTACCTGGTGCTTGACCAGCCAGTCCATTCCCAAAATCAAATCAAACTCCCTTAACCGAAGCTCCATCAGATTAGCCAGAAATACTGTCCCTTGACCCTCTAACGGGACGTCTCTATATAGTTTATCACTAGGATGGATTGTCCGAATGGACTCACCATAGTTACCTCACTTGAGGTATTCTGAATCGGAATACCCAATGTTTCAGACATGGAACTAGCTACGTAGGAGTGTGTAGAGCCTATGTCTATCAATGCTAAATAAGGCACATTATAAATGAGAAACGTACCCGTGATGACGTACGAAGCATCTCGGTCCTCAAAGAGACGGGAAGCATAAACCAGTGCAGGCTGGCTCACCTCAGTCGGTCTAGCACCTCTGCCTAGTGCTCTCTGTCCTTGGCCCATGCTGTTACCACCCCTAGCCTGCTCTTGACCCTTAGGTGGCTGCTAGTGACTCTCGGTGGCTATGCATTACTAGTACCTGTAGCATGCATCTCATCGGTTCTCAGTGGACAATCCCTGACACGATGCTCAATAGGGCCATATCTTAAACATGCCTCAGTCATCCTCCAACACTCGCCCGTATGGAGTCTACCACAGTGTCCACAGAGTGCCACCCCAGTAGGTGCAATAGGAGGCCGCACTCTCACTGGCCCATCATATCTGGCCTTCTTCTTAGGCCTCATCATAGAACTCGAGGGCTCTGATTCCCTCTTATTCTTTCCTCTTTTGCAATTTTGGAGCTCAATGCGCTTAACCTCCTCGGCGATCTACGCTTTCTCAACCAGTGTAGCAAACTCACGCTCCCTTTGTAGAGCTATTAGAACTCGCACACTGTCCCTAAGTCCATCCTCAAAATGGACATATCGCTCATGCTCAGTTGCCACCATACCCCGGGCATAACGGCTCAGTCTTAAGATCTCGGCCTCATACTCGGCCACTGAACGATCCCCTTGTGTGAGATTAAGAAACTCACGCCTCCTAGCATCGATATAGCTGGCTCCCACATACTTACTCTGAAAAGTTGTCTTAAAGTAATCCCAAGTCAGTCAGTCGGGCTGAGTGCCCTCCTTAACCGTCACCCACCATTGATAAGCTTCATCGTGAAGTAGAGAAATAGTCCCCTTAAGCTTTTTCTCTGCGGTAAAATCCAGGTCGTCCATAATCCTTTCCGTGGCCTTCATCCAATATTTGGCCACATTAGGGGTGACTCCATTAACACCCTTGAATAATTCAGCCCCATTAGCGAGAGTCATTAGAAGCGACCTCGACCCCAGATGCGGTGTTGGGCCCACGACCTCTCTAATATCTTTAGCATAGCACAGGCGGTGAGTCGTCCTCGACCATACGATCATGAGACCTAATCTCTGTAGTAGGTGAGATCAACATCTCGCTCGTATCCAGATTCGGTAGATTTTCAGATGATGAGGACCCAGCTCGAGCACTCTACGAGCTCTACCACGGCCTCTAGTACCCCATCCACGGATACCTCGTGAGCTTATCGTAAATTTAGAGTTTATCTGTATTAACAGTTTTATGCTATAGTTACAGTTCCAATATTCATTAACATATATTTTATGCAGATAGTATCAAGAGTTTAGAATTTGTTATCACGAATAGTAGTCTTACTACGATTTTCGGTTTACACTATCTAGAGTGTTTTCAGTACAGTATACTACCTATGGCTGTTTTAAGCATGCTAGTAGTATTTTCAAATAAATTTAGACAGAATTTCAAAACACTTATAGGATCAGCACCGGAGACTCGGTGTACCACATACTCAGTTAAAAATATTTTGAATCACTTAAAATCATTTCTTAAAAGCCAATATTTATCCCAAATCCACAGTCGAGTTTTGTAACTTAGCTCTGATACCACTAAATGTAACACCCTAAACCCGGCCTAGACGTTATGGCCAAATCTGGCGATGTCATATGATAGTGCTTTCAAAACATAGTTATGATGAAACCATTTTTCATTATCCTACACTACCTTCAAAAGATGTGTCGCTTGTTTCAATCATCGTACACTTTCAAAACGTTGTCCAGTTTTCCAAATTATTTATAGTTCGAGAAAACAATTAAATCAGTTTGCGTAGTCATGGTGTTTTGGTAAAACATTTGTTTATTTTGAAAACTTGCGCCTTATCCTACTACTAGCAGTTATAAATCAAGATAAAAATCCCAAATTAAAGTAAAACTCATAGAGGCCATTTACAGTAAATCTTTTCTCAAATAAAATCAAAAGCCATAAATAAAAATAAGAAGATCATAAGAGTCCAGAATCGTGGTCACGCCGAGTCCTCTGCCGCACCGACTCATCTACTGCTGGGGATTACATGAAGAGATTAATAGAAAAGGGTGAGTTTTCGCAAACTTAGTGTGTAATCCCCATAGAATACATGCATACAGTAATAATATCAGAAAGCAAACATAAATTCACAGTTTGGGTCTGAGCCCATTACAGAAACGGTGTGGACCTTAGCCCACTCAGATACAAAATCAGATATGTTCTAGGGTTTAGCCCATTTCAGATATAAAATACAGATCAGAATAGAATAGCAGAATCCTACCCACTAGCCTCTACACACCAACTCCGTCCAACCCAACACACCATGTGGGGATAAAATTGACCCACCCATCCCTACACACCATGCTGTACCGAATGCGGCACATAATTAGAAATTTGTAACTGAGCTGCCAAATATCAGGCTTAAGAGCCTTTCAGCCACTTCCTCCAATAAATCATCAACCACCTCAATGCAATGCAACATACATAAAATATCATGCTATTATACAAATACAGATCATGCACAGCTATCAGAATTCATTGTCATTAAAGAAATTAGAAAGTCAAGTCACATAATTAGGGGTCCAGGTAAAGCTTACCAACCCTACAATAGGTCCACAGTCGACTAGGGCGACCCGTGCCGTACTTCTCAAAAAAATGGGCTCACACGCCCATGTGGCTTGCACGTGTGGGCCCATACGACCCAAATTGGCCTTAGCCGTGTGGATCACACAGCCTAGCCCAGAATTTCACACGTCCGTGTGGGCCTACACACCCGTGTGGCCCATATGACCCAATTGGTCGAGCTTGTGTCTCGAACACGGCCTCACTCGGCCATCACATGGCCGTGTCACCTGCACATGGCCTGGCTCGTCGATCACATGGCCGTGTGGTGACTTATAGTCTTGCATACAGCCTACCACACGGGTGACCACACGTTCATGTGACGTCGGACAGTGAGGTTTTTAGCTTTCTCTGAAACCTTATTTTTTGTGTTTTCTTGTACACACCTGTATCATTTTCGACGCGTAAGCTCCCCTAAGCCTCTAGAACCTAAAAATAGTATACCAAAATCTCGAAATTAACAACTAAATCTCGGTTCTTGAAAACCAAATCGAGCCAACTGTACACACTTACCGCAACCACACCTGTCTACTCGCACGAATCAACTCGTCAGAAAGAAAACTTCTTCACTACCGTCCTCTATGCACAAACAACAAAACTTAAGTCTTCAGAAACCAAAACTGCAAGAACACCAATAGCAACACTTACCGATAATGCACGAAAACAACAACCGAGGAGCAAGATGGACCGAAACAAAAATAAGGGGAAAGGGTATTAGCAGCAACAAATGGAATATTGAATGGGGAAAATAAAACTTGAGAGAGTGAAAAGGAGTGCCGAATTTTGCCAAATAAAACAACTGATCAAATACTGATAACTCCCTCCCCTTCCATACTCCTTAATTTTCTCTTTCAACCACTCCACTATCAGTATTTAACTAAAAGTCAAACTCCTACGCGACACTAGCAGCAAAATAATTCCCTCGTACGCCCAGGGATTCGAACTCCAGACCTCCAACAACCTCTACACTCCACTTAACCACTAGACTAGTATGCCTATTTTGTTAATTACTTATATACTTTCACTTATAAGCCTACTAACCATAGATAGGCTTTATTCATAAAAATGCCAATGATGGGCTCGAAACTAACTATTATTTCGACAAAGGCAAGCGCACCGATCGAACAATAGTATAGCTTTGATGTCCTGAATATCGTATCCCCAAGGACTAAAATTACTAGTAATAACTATCTTTTTATTATTTATCCTAATAGTTAAGGGGTTTTGTTTTGATCTAAAATTTAACTAACTAATTTACTACGAACACGATAGAGAGTGAAGAAAATAAATGAATAAACCAATGGATAAAGATAATACCCAAGTAAGAATCCACCTAGACTTCACTTGTAACACCCCCAGACCCGGCCCAGGCGTTATGATCGAATTTGGGGATGTCATATAAAGGACAATTCCAAAACGATTTGCTTAGTAAAAAGAAACTCAAAATCCATGCGATTTGTTAAGTTGCGATAAAAGCCCATGTTTTAAGTAAAAGCCCATAAGTTAAAGTTATCTCAAAAATCATGTTTAATCTTAAGAAATTTATTTAAGCTTAACAAATAAACAGTTGAAACAATAATAATAGAAACCCATAAGTAAAGTCATTTTTGAGATACAAGGCCTTATTACAACCCAGTGAAAATAAAGTGATTAAAATAAAAACGTCATACGAAATAAAGAAACAAAACGTCTAAATAACTTTCAATGTGGCCATCTCTGAGTTCCCTTCCACGTCGAGTTGCCTACTGAGCGTCACCTGAAACATTAATTAAAAAAGGGTGTAATTTTTGAAACTCAGTGTGTACGACCCTTGACAATCAATTCAATTTGCAATTGTCACATTGGGCTTAAGCCCTATCATAAATTGGTGGTCTTGGGCCTTAGCCCATAATGACCTCATATCATATCACATCATATCACATGAAAACAAAGTCATGCAAAACCCTCCCCAAAAGTCCATCCGCTACACACCATTTCCCTTCCAACCCTACACTCCTGTGGGGGGTATAAATATCAACCCACCCATCCCTACACTCCAAAGGTAGCACCAACAGCGGCACTACTCAATGTTGTAACAAAGCTGCTAAGTATCTAATGGGCTTAAAGCCACCGGTGGATCCACAGTCGTCAAGCGACTATACGATCCTCAAATTCTTCCTCCGTACCATAATGCCCACCCATATGCATCCTAAACAGAATATCATATAAATGCAGCATGCACATGAGTAACATCCATAAAAGTCATACTCATCACATAGGGGTATTTTAATCATTCCTTTAATCTCGTAATTCTACCCTACAGGGGTATTATCGTATTTCCTTTAATCTCGGGTTTTAGGTATGAATTTTGGCCCATCAACAAGTCCTTGCGGCTAAAGTGAATAGGAACTATGCACCAGGTAGGATTCCAGAAAAGAAGAGGTGTTTTTTTTAGGACCGCTTAAGTACCAAGCTCTTTCTAGATCCAATCCTAGACATGCATATGTCCATTTCCACACCCTAACCTATCGACTTGTCCACAGACATGTTTGATTATTAACAGAGTTTTATGTTATTCAAGAATTTATCATATTACGCCTAGAGTCCATTAAACCTTATCATATATTTCTAAAAAATCCCATACAGTCCACTAAGTCCGATTATGTCCACATGGCCCATTAAGCCCGATCATGTTTACAAAACCCATTAGGCCCGATTACAATCATATCATACAACCGTTCATGCCAATTCATTATTCATGCTCACAGAACAACCATTATCGTTTTGGGCCCACAAGTTCGGTAAGCCCATTTAGCCATATTTGACTTTTCGGCATTGCTGACATCTTGTGTGTAGTGTTTGTACACACCTGGTAACAACGCGTGCTGCAAACCCCTTTATCACGAACCTACAATAGACATCACTAATGATTAACTATTGCTTAACACATACTTTATCAAAAATCGAAACCTCATTGTAACCTTACCATGTGCCACACGTTCTAGTAGCCCTTCCTTAGCTACTATTCGCGAATATCCCATAGATCTACACCCAAACATATATCGTCAAAATCAAGTGACTAATATTCCACATAAGTCACACCTATAAGCCATACTACATTCGGCCATTTACTAAACCACAACCGAGACGAGTGCACTTACCTGCACCCAAACATATATCGTCAAAATCAAGTGACTCATATTCCACAGAAGTCACCCCTACAAGCCATACTACATTCGGCCATTTGCTAAACCACAACCGTGATGAGTGCACTTACCTCTTGCCAACGATCCTTACCTACCACGCTTGCAATCTTCGAACCTTATCCTTGTTAGTATAGGGTTAATGATAGGAAAAGTTAGATACCCCTTCGGCTTTTAGCAAAATGTACAAAAGAGGTAAACCAAATACTTACCAAATCCCCTTTTGATCCTGCGGCCTAAATGGCTACTAAACTAGATCTAGTTTTTAACACTTGGCTAAGAGTAGGTAATAATCAATTTGTGATGGAGGAACAACCATAAAGATTCAGCACTAATGGGAATTTCGGCAAGAAAAAGATGGTTGTAATTTGACAATGAGAGAATTCAGCTATGGGAGAAAAGAGAAAAGTATTGAAAATCGAAAGAGCCCTTCAAAAAAATTCGGCACAAAGGGATTTGGCTTTAGGAGATTTCGGCCATGGGAGAATTTGGCTATGAGAGGAACCGATTGAGGGAAGAAAAGAAAGAAAAAGAATAATGGCAACTCAATGAACCTTTCAAAGGATTCGTCACTCTCTATTTTTAGCCACAAGCCGAAAATGCCTTTCCCTAGAGTCCCATTCAGTACCACCTCATCCACACTCCTCATCTCCTAACTTTTCTTCTTGATAACTGCTTAATCTCATTCGAAATTTCCTCCACTATCAGTTCACAAGACCACTCAAACACTCCAACGCAAGAGTTCAAATTCAACACAACTCTGGCCGTCCACTTATGCAAAATAAACAATCCACAAAATACCACTCTTAAGCCTTGAACCTTGGACTTCCTCAGCTGACAATCATGCCACCTTATAGCTCCCCAAGTGACGCCACTTGTTATTGGACCACCAGCCCATTTGTGCCCTATTTTCCCCTTAATCTGCTTAAGAGGCTTAATGCCTAAGACTAGGGTCCACTAAAGCAAGAAAATAATTTTTTCCCTATTATTCTTCCCTATCTCTAAGACTTTAAATAATCCCGATAACCCTTAAAACTAATACTCTACTTCAGTGCACAAAAATTTAGAGTTTCGAGATTTTTGGGGTGTTACAACTCTACCCCTCTTAAAAAAAATTTCAGCTTCGAAATTTACCCGATTGAAACAAGTGAGGATATTGTCGTCGCATTGCCTCCTGAGGTTCCCAAGTAGCCTCTCGACATTATGGTTATGCCATAGCACTTTGACCAAAGGGATAGATTTCCTTCTTAACACTTTAACATCTTGATCAATTATTTGAACTGGCTCATCTTCGAAAGTTAGGTCTGGTCTAACCTCAATCTCCTTGACTGACACAATGTGAGAAAGGTTTGAATGATAATGCCTTAGCATTGATACATGGCACACATCGCGTATTTGGCTCAGTTTAGAAGGCAATTCCAGCTGATAGGTAACTAGCCCAATTCGCTTCAACACCCGGTATGTCCCAATGAATCTAGGGCTTAACTTGCCCTTCCGACCAAACCTTAACACCTTCTTCCAAGGGGAAACCTTAAGAATAACCAAGTCTCCCACCGCATCTCAATCTCTCTCCGTTTCAGATCAGCATATGACTTCTACCTATCCATCGCCTCTTTCAATCAATCCCAAATTAGCTTTACCTTATCTTCGGTGTCTGCTACCAACTCCGAACCCAAAACTCGTGACTCATCCAACTCAGTCCAACAAGTTATAGAACGACATCTTCGCCCATATAGTGCCTCATATGGCGCCATTCCAATACTTTCCTGATAACTATTATTATTTGCAAATTCAACTAAAGGTAAGTAATCCTCTTAACTACCTCGAAACTCAATTACACACCCTCTCAGCATATCCTCCAAGACTTGAATTACCCTCTCCGACTGACCATCAGTCTGGGGTTGAAATGCTGTACTAAAATCAAACCTCGTACCTAGCGCTTCATGCAGCTTCTTCTAAACGCAAGACGTGAAATGAGGGTCTCTATCAGATATAATAGAGACTGAAACCCATGCAACCTCACAATCTCCGCCACATACAACCTTGCCAACTTCTGTAATGAGTAGTCAGTACGGACAGGTATAAAATGGGCAGACTTTATTAGCTGATCCACAATGACCCACACAGAGTCCTTCTTTGCAGGCATCAAGGGTAGCCCACTAACAAAATCCATAGTAACCCACTTCTACTTCCATAGTGGAATCTTAATCGGCTGAAGTAACCCTGATGGCAATTGATGCTCTTTTTTCACTTGCTGACATACCAAACATTTAACCACAAATTTTGTAACCTCGCGTTTCAATCCGGGCACCAAATCTGATACATCTTATTACCTCCAAGGGTGCATAGCATAGGAACTACTATCGCTTCAATATAGACTTCTTTAGCTCTTCGTCCTTTGCACACAAATTCTACCATGGAAACACAACATCCGTCACTATTTAACCTAAAATTTATCGTTTCCCATTCTCAATTTTCTTGAATCGATAATCCAGTCTCATCCAATATTTGTTTCACTTTAATTTGCTCAACCCACGGTGGCTTCACTTGCAATTCGACGAACAAACTCCCATCGTTATACAAACTCAACCGAGCAAACATTGCCCACAAGTCCAACATAGCCCTACGACTTAGTGCATCAGCCACCACATTGCTTTGCCCAGGTGATATTCGATCATGCAATAATAATCCTTTAACAGCTCAATTCATCTATGCTATCTCAAATTCAACTCCTTCTGAGTTAAAAGGTACTTCAGACTCTTGTGATCTGTATAAATGGTGCACTTCTCTCCATACAAGTAATGCCTCTAAATCTTAAGTGCGAAAACCACTGCTGCCAACTCCAAATCATGGGTTGGGTAATTCCCCTCGTGAGCCTTAAGCTGGTGCGATGCATATGTAACCACCTTCTATTTCTGTATCAAAACACAGCCTAAACCCACATGTGATGCATCGCTATAAACTATAAACTCCTTTTCGGGCTCTAGCTAAAATAAAATAGGGGCCTCCGTTAAAACCTTCTTAAGCTTATCAAAGCTTTCTTGCTATTTATCAGTCCACACAAATGACACCCCCTTCCGTAGTAGCTTTGTCAAGGGTGCTGTGATTAGTGAGAACCCTTCAACAAATCGCCTATAGTACCCTACTAGGCCTAGAAAACTCTAAATTTTTGACACCGTCTTAGGTCGTTTCCAATACAAAACTGCTTCACCTTCCGAGGATCAACTCTAATCCCCTCAGCTGAGACCACATGTCCTAAGAAAGTGACTTCCCTTAGCCAGAATTCGCACTTGCTAAACTTAACATAAAGTTGCTTCTCCCTTAGAACCTGCAACACCATCATTAAGTGTGCATCATGATCAACCTCCGTTCTCTAGTATACCAAGATGTCATATATGAAGACTACTATGAACTGGTCTAGGTATGGTTGAAAAACCCAATTCATAAGATCCATAAAAGCAGTAGGTACGTTCATTAGCCCAAAAGGCATCACCAAAAACTTGTAATGTCCATAACGAGTTCTGAAAGTTATCTTATACAAATCTGCTTCCTTAACCCTCAACTGATGGTACCCTGAACGTAAGTTAATCTTCGAGAAAATTGATGTCCCCTAAGTTGATCGAAAAGGTGATCTATCTTAGGTAGAGGTGATCGTGTCTATCAAAGTCTTAAAAATTTATAATAAGAATGATCAAACCTAAAAACTAACTATGACAATGATGAAGGCAAGTGCACCTATCAAACAGTAGTATAGCGCAAGACCGAATTGTCGAACCCAAAGGAATCGAAAGTACTAATTTTAACTCTCTTTCTATTATTTAGCCTAAGAATTGAGTGGATTTTTATCTAATCTAAAATTAACTAACAACTAAACTAAAGATACAAAGGCAAAGAAGAAATTGAGGAAAGACTTGAGGGAAAAATCGATTGATTTAGATAATACCAGAGGAAGAATCCATCTAGACTTCACTTGTTATCTAACTTTGAACTAGACGATTTATTCACTTGACTTGATCCGTAAGATTCCCTAATTTATTCTGAGGGTTTAGTTCATAATTGTAAAAGAATACATCTCAGAAGAAAAGATAAAATAAAATATAAAAAAACCCTAAAACCCCCTAAAGAAATTGAAGGAAAAGTCCTCCGTCTTGAGTATGATTTTGACTTCTTGAGATGAATCAATTGGCTTTCATCGAGTGAATCCCTGAAATTAATTGCTCTGGCTTAGCTCTTTAGCCTAGCTGAACTCCTCCTTGAAGGTTGGCCTCTAGGGTCTTTATATAGGCTTTTGGAATATGTTTCTTGGCCTCTAAGTACCCTAATTCGATAGAATTCTTCTTATCTGTGTGAGACACGCCCATGGCACATGCTGTGTGAATCATGGCGGGCCGTGTTTGGGTTGATGATGAGGCACGATGCGTGTGGCTTTGGGCCTAGGTAGTATCAATTTTCTACTTTGGCCCATTTGGTCTATTTTAAGCCCGTTTCTCGTTCTTTTCATCCTCCGGTGCTCTACTGAGTATAAAACATGAAAACAAAGGATTAGGAGCACCTATTTCCATAATTCAAGGGAAAAATCATCCAAAAACATGCTAAATGTGGGATTAAAATATGTTACTATTACGGTTTATCAAGAGAGTACTTATTCTTAATGGTTAACTTGTTTAACTACCTATAATTGATGCACATCCTCATAGACCCATCCTTCTTCTTCACAAATAATACGGTTCTCCCCATGGAGACACACTTGGTCTAATAAATTCGCGGTCCAATTACTCTTGAATCGGGCCTTCAACTCCACCAGCTCCTTCAGTGCCATCCTATAAGGTGCGATGGACACTGAAGTCATACCAGGTAACAATTCTATTCCAAACTCCACTTATCTATTGGAAGGTAACCCAGGCAATTCCTCTAGAAAAACATCAGGGAATTCTTTTACTGTTCTCAAATCCTTAACAATAAAACTCTTAGATTCCAAATCACTAATGTAGGCTAAGTAAGCTTCACAGCCCTTCCTCACCAACTTCTCTGCCTTTAAAGCCGAAATTATGTTCGACAAGTAATCACGTCGTTCTCCGATCACTACTACTTCATCACCCTCCATAGTTCTTAACACCATCCGCTTCGCAGAATAATCTAAAGTGCCTGGTGCCTCATCAACCAATCCATACCTAAGATGAGGTTGAACTCACCAAATGGTAATTCCATCAAGTCTGCTAAGAAAGTAACTCCTTGAACTACCAATGGTACATTCCTACACAACTTATTAACTTCCACCGACTACCCTAAAGAACTTAACACAATCATTTCATTCTCAATAGTTTCAAACTCAACCCCTACAGTTTCAGTCCTATTACATGCAATGTATGAATGTGTCGACCCCACATCAATTAGCATAATATAAGGTAGCTCACGAATAAGAAACATACCCGTTATCACATCTAGTGAATCACCTTCCTCTTTGCGATGAGCAGCATAGGCCAAAGCTGGCTATCTCGCCTCAGCCTTACCTGCACCTCTACCCGGTGCTCCACATCCTCGTCCTGTGCCATTGACACCTCTATCTTTTCCATGGCCCCTTGGTGGTTGTTGACCACCCCTTTGTGGCTGAAAATTACCTTTGCCATTGGATCGCTCCTGATGTGGCCTTCTCAAGCACTCTCTAATCTTATGTTCCATAGATCCACAGCTCAAACAAGCTCCTATTCTCCTCTAGCATTCGCCCGCATGCCCTTTTCCACACACAGCACAAGGTGGTATCCTAGTATTAGCAATAGCAATAGGGGCCTCAGCTCTAATCAGCCCATTCACTCTAGCCCTCCATGCAGGCCTTTGTCCAGCCCCCATAACTTCTATGTTTTATTTCTTCTTGCCCTTCTCCTTTTCTCGATTGAGGCACTCCGTGCACTTTACTTCCTCTGCTATCTTTACTTTCTCCACCAAGACCGCAAAGTCTCACTCCCTCTGTGGAGCTATAAGTACCCTAAGGTTGTCTCTTAACCCATCCTCAAAACGAACGCATCTCTCATACTCTGTTGTGACTATTCCTTTAGCATACCGACTAAGGTGCAAAAACTCAACCTTGTACTCTGCTACCGACTTATCTCCCTGAATCAGACTCAAAAACTCCTTCCTTCAGACATCCACATAGCTTGCTCCGATGTACATCCCCTGGAATGTTGGCTTGAAGAACTCCCAGGTGATTTTCTCCGATTGGTTGCCCTCCTTTACGATCAACCACCACTGATAAGATTCTTCCCCAAGTAAAGATATCGCTCCTTTCAACTTTTGTTCCACCGTGCAGTCCAAGTCATCCATTATCCTTTCCGTAGCTTCCAACCAGTACTCCGCCACATTAGGGGCCACCCCAACTACTCCTTTGAAAATCTCTGCCCCATTTGCTAGAGTCACTATACGATTGACCCACGATTTCCCGTACTATTATTGGGCCCAGTAACCCTTTCTAAGATCCTTAACATGGCTTGTGATACTACATCTTCTACAGTGCGACCCATTCATATGGTCCCCTTTCACTCTTGGTAAGGCGAGCCTCCTCTACTCAATGTTGGGCATATAGCGACTCGACGACCAGATGATAAACCGTAAAAGTAATATATTTTAGGCCCCAATTAGTATGCTTTTGGATGATTTAGCCTTGATTTATGTAAAAGGTGCTCTTAATCCTTTCTTTTCATGTTTTTACTCAGGAAAGCGCCTGAGGATGAAAAAGAATAAGAAACGAGCTTAAAACGGGCCAATTTGGGCGAAAGAGGAAATCAACATGGCCTAGACTTCAAGCCATACGGTCGTGCCTCGATAATTAACTAAGACACGTCCATGCCATGATTTACACGGCCGTGCCCCAATCGATAGAATCAAGACATGGCCTGAAGATGATTTACACGGGCGTGTACCATGGTCGTGTGTCCCTATCGTAAAAAGGAGCAATTCTACTCGGAATAGGATACATTGAGGCAAAGAAACACATTCCAAAGCCTATTCAAACATCCGAGTAGGAATTATATCTAAATTAGGATACTTAGGGGCCAAGTAAGGCATCTCAAAGTCTATATAAACACCTAAGGGTGCAACTTAAGAGGGGGTTTGGCAGAAGCCTTCTACGGGGCTTTTGTCTGGCGGTTAAGCTAGGCCAAGGAGTGAGCGAAAGGCGGTTGTTGGAATTACTCGAAGATAGCGGTGGATCCATCTCAAAGAGCCAAAATTCTACTCAAGACGGCGGATTTCTCCTTTAATTCCTCTAGGGGGTTTTAAGGGTTTCTTATGTTTTGTTTTATCTTTTCTCTTGAGATGTTTTCTTTATTCATTATGAACTAAAACCTTCAGATACCTGAAGGGGATAAAACCTAGATGAATCTTGTTATTGAATTTTGAATTATATGATAAATACTTAGTTTGTTCTTAATTATGCATGTTTAATCCAAATCTGGTGTGCTTTGGTGGAGGAGGAATAGACCCCTCTTAAGAGTAGATCTAGCATAATTAAGAGGAGTTGATCGCACGTCTAGAGATAAGGTAATGAGATTTTGCCGGATTAGGCTGAAACCTAATATGGGAGTCCATAGATCGATTTACTACTATTTTAGGGGGTTATTATAAGAGAACGAGAGTTCCACTAATTAACCTAGGGTTAGATGTTATTTGCCTCAAGAGAGGGTTTAATATACGTTAGGGAGTCTTACGAATCAAACTAAGTGAATAAATCATATGGTTCAGTGTTAAGTAACAAGTGAAGTCTAGGTGGATTCTTCCTAAGGGTATCGTCGTGATCAATTGAGTTTTCTTCAAGTTATTCTCCAAGTTGTTCTTTTTGTCTTTGTGTCTTTAGCTTAGTAGTCGTTAATTTAGATTAAATCAGCCAATCACTCAATATTTTAGGCTAAATAATAAAAAGAAAGTGAGTATTAGTACTTTTAGTTCCTTTGGTTTGACAATTTGGTCTTACCTAAGCTATACTACTGTTCGATAGGTACACTTGCCTTTAATCATTGTCAGAGTAAGATTCCAGGTTTGATCTTTCTCTTTATAAATTTTAAAACTCGACAAAAACAACGATCAAGTTTTTGGCGCCATTGTCGGGGAACTAAAATATTAAGAAAGCTCTATTTTTATTACTTTAGCCATTTTTTATTTTCTGCAATTTATTTTATTATTTTTTTTACTTTGCTAATTTTTCCTTTATTTTGTTTTTGGCAGATAATTTTAGTATATAGAGAAGATGGCACTGAATACTTATTAGTGGCAAGCTATGAGGATAGCGCCAACAAAAGCCGCCAATGTTTTCATCGTTGGCGTGGTCACCAAGGTTATCTAACCACTAGAGATGATGAATAAAAGATTGATGGTTTATATAATCTCGCATGTACACCTAGTAATGCAATATGATTGAATTTAGGAGGCGTGGTGAATTACAGTACCCACCCTACTGATATGGCATCAAAACGAGCAAGCTCACTATACGGGTAACTATTCTAGACCAAAAAATAATTTTTATAATGACACTTATAATGCAGGTTAGAGTTACCATCCCAATTTCTCGTGGGATGATCAAAGTACCCAAAGACTGGAACTTCCTCCGAATTTTCAACAACCACCTCACCAACAAGAAGAGGAGTCGAGTCTTGAGGAGATGATGAGAAAATCCATGGCAGCCACAGAAACCCATACCCAAAAATTTGAGACAACATTCGATAATCAACAAGGATTGATCAAAGAGATCAAGAACCAAGTTTAGAAAATTACTAAGTCAGTTGAACAACTTGCAAAATTAATGTCCGAACGACCGCAAGGGCGTCTACCAAGCAACACAAACGTTAACCCAAACGAGCAAATTCAAACTGCTACCAGCTCATGATAGTGAAGGGCTAGACGAACCAAACCCAAGGAAGAACACATGGTAAGGGAAGGTAAGGTTGAGGTGTACCATGATATACCAAAATCGGCAGTCTGAGTACCAAACTCGTGTGCCATATCCGATGCAATAAAGAAAGACCGAGAAGAGGAAGAATCACGGTGAACTCACACTTCGTGGAAAAGGCGAAACAATCACTCTTCAAGCTCTTGACTCGGCTAGGACATCGAGTAATAAGGTGCAAACGTTAATTTTATTGATAACTATTTGGTTCAACCTTCTTACAGGGAAGCATCACAAAATCACCTAGTGAGCTAGATCTTAGACCTCGTGCCAACAAAGAAGAATTATATGATGAGCGAAGCATTATGGTCAACAAACTAGAAGAGTGGAAAACACAATTTAAAAAAGCACTGGAACTACACAAAGTGAAACCGAAGGAAACCCCAGACGAGCTGATAGGAACAACAAATCACATCAAAGTAGAAGATCGGTATTGTTGAATAAGGAAGACCTCGAATCACCAATTCGGACCTCAAGGCAAGCGAAGAAATCACTTTTGAGGTACTTAATGTCTTCATATATGGCACAGTCGAGGTAAGCAATCCTAAATTCAACACTTTTGAGGTAAACATTACTTGACTTAAACTTTATATCCATAACTGAGTTGATTGCATGAGAAAGGATTTCCACCTCTTCAAACCACAATGATTGTCCGTACAACAGGTAAGTCTAGCTCAAGACTTTAAACGAGCGCTTCTTGAGAGGCAACCCGAGTACTAACTGTACTAATTAGTTTTGTTTTATTTCTTTTTAGTATTTAGGCATAGGTTTCCATACTGACACAACCTTGCACATGACCATGGCCAGTGGTGTGTGGACCCACTGGCTAGGCACATGGGCGTAAACCTTATCTCTATTTAATTATTTACTTTTATTCATTTTTTATTTTTATTTTTATTTTTACTTCCTTTATTATTTTCTCCTTTTTCTCAATGGCATTTAGATTTAACTTAGGATACAATAAAACCAAGTCGGCTACTTCGAGGATTCAATTTCAAACAGTTCGAAATGCTTCCCCACGTTCACCTCCAATCTTATTCGGTTTCTTTTCATTGACTTTATCCAAAAATTCAGGAAGTGTTACTTCTCCCCTTCTCTTTTGATTTTATTATTACATAATTGTTTATCTATCTTTGTACATTGAGGGCAATGTACATCTTAAGTGTGGGGGGTAAAAGTACCTAACTTTTTGCATTATTCCAAAATTTGAATTTTAGTCTTGTTCCTAAGTAATTTTCTCATATTATCAATTAGGGTGAAATTTCTGATGATTTATGATTTTTATTGATATGTTTTTGAGTAAGTCATTGATAATTGTGCATTGAAGATTTATACTTGAAGAATACTAGAGAATCAAGCATGATAAGTCTTTTTTCAAGAATAAAAATTTTCTAGGTTGTTAAACTAAATTTGAATATTACCTTGAAGTTTGAAATTTACAAGATTGATGTCAAATACCCATAATTTTTGTGAGATTTGAGCCTTATAAAGCATATATATTCTTTTTCACTCTTACTTTATTTATTATGAGTGTGTCAACACGAATTATTATTCTAGAACTACTTTAGATTATACATATCGAGACCACATTAATGATTTGATATCTTGAGATGATAAAGGCACCTAGGTTTTAACCCATTCACTACACTAAAAGACCTACCTTCACAAATTAACCCTTAGTGAACTCATTTGATCCTAACAACCCTTTTATTGATTTACCCCTAAATTTTAACCCAAAACCCTTTGTATTTGTTATCACCATTCTTTTGACTACTCTTTTATCGAGAATTGATTTGATCGATTCTTGAGTTAGTTTATTTCATTGATAAA
>CP106733.1:132431395-132473563 GCA_025506655.1 Gossypium rotundifolium
ACGTGTTGGATGTAACGGGAACGTCGGATGTTGGGTCCGGAGTTGGTTCTTTGAAACGAGAGGATAAGGTAAGGTGATTCGGCTCGTCTCAAGGAAGCTTGAGACGGCGTAAGTCTTATGTCGACCTCAAGCGTAGGGATATAGAGTATGCAGTGGGTGACAAAGTCTTTCTAAAGATATCACCGTGAAAGAAAGTGCTGAGATTTGGTCAGAAGGGCAAGCTAAGCCCTAGGTTTATTGGGCCGTATACGGTGTTGAAGCGAGTGGGACTGATAGCTTACCAGCTCGAGTTTCCATCGGAGTTGAGTCAAATCCATGATGTATTCCATGTCTCCATGCTTAGGCGCTATCGATTAGATCCGTCGCATTTTGTGCCAGTGGAGGGAATTGAGGTGAGCTCAGACTTGTCTTTCGAGGAGGAACCAGTGCAGATTTTGGATCGAGATGTCAAAGTTCTGCGTAAGAAGTTAGTTTCTTTGGTAAAAGTATTATGCCGAAACCATGGTACGAAAGAGGCCACGTGGGAACCAGAGGATGTGATGTGGCAGCAATACCCTCAACTCTTCTAACCAGGTAATTTTGAGGCCAAAATTATTTTTAAGGGGGTAGAACTGTAACATCCTTAAATTGGGGTCTCTACATTTTTGCATGTTCGCATGTGTTAGTATGATTGTTGTGATAGTTTAGGGTGTTTTGGGGTCTTGGCAGAGCTTGAGGTAGGCCTGAGCCATAGAAAAAATTTTTGTTGTGGGTACTTTGAAGGGGGAGCCAAGGGAGTTAGGTGTTAAGAGATGTTATTGGAGCGTTTTGACATAAGAAGTGCCTCGGTAAAGTGGCAAAGAATGTGCCACAGAGAGCTTGGAGAGATGACACCACAAGGAGCTAGCGGAGCTTGTGTTCGAGCTGCTAAGATCCCTTTCTACTATTTATTTTTGACGTTAAGAGCAGGGAGGAATTCGGCTCAAGGTGGACTCTGATGGGTGAGGTTGGAAGAGGTCAACAGCTTTGAATGTATGGATGAGAGGAATTTAAGGAGTTTGATATGTTCAAACTTGTTTGAATGGTGGGCTAGGAGAAAAACAAAGGGAGGAAAGGGGGATTGATATTGGAGGTGGCTTAGCCGAATTTTTGTAATGGCTAGAAGAGCTTGGGGCATTCGATTTTTGGTGTGTGAGTGGGGTGCCAAAATTGGGTTTTAGGGTATGATTTTTGGTATATTGGGGTGAGTTTCATTTTCATTTTGACTTGAGTTTTCTTCCATTTTCTTTGGTGCTGAAACCTCTCTCTCAATTGCACACCCTTGCATTTTGGTTCTTTTTCTTTCTTGCTCAAAATACCTTTGGTCGAATGCCCTCCCAAACCTTTTCTCATATTTGTTTCTTTAACTTTATCTCTTCTCTCAATCCCTCTCATTGTGCCGAAAACACCAAGAGCATCTTTCTTTTTCTCTCATCTTGTGCTAAAGCCGAAACCATCACCCTCCCTCTCTATTAACATTTTTCTTCTCTTCTTTTGAAACCATAGCTAAATCACCTTACCATTCTTTTCCCTATTTTTTCCAGTATTTGGAGGAGCTGAACCTTTCTTTCTTGTTGAGGTCCCGAAATCAATCTCTTCTCTGGATCTCCAAGCCGAATCTTAACCCATATCTTGCAGCAAATCGTTATCACCCATCCACTCTTCATCGATTTTGGAAAGGTATGACAAGCGTTTGAATTCTCGGAAGTTGCTCTGCTCGTGGTTTAGATTTAAATCTTCGGGATTTATCGATTAGGTAAGGGATCTAGTTTCGGGATTTAGTTCTTTACGATTTGTTTTACTATTTTAATTTAATTTACTGACCAAAGGTTTTATGGACCCTAATGCTAACCAAATAGTAGGAGGGGTCAGACCTGAGACCCCATCCCCCAAATTCAAGAAGAGGGCCGTGTCTGCTGTTCGTGATTGGCCACCTGGGTGTGGGCGAACACCTGAGCAATGCAGTAGCCAAATAGTGGTGGTGTCGAATAACGACAGTACCGACGTAGAGAGCGTCATTTTACGAGTAATCAGGTGTGTAACCCTTACACACTCCATTAGTTAATTTGCTAATTATATTTAATGTCAAAAGCCGAAATAACTATTGAAATCAGTGTGTTACCCTTGTGGGTATAAGCGTGGACTCCGGGTAAGTCCCCTGTGGATTGGCTATCAATATATGTTGTTATATTATTTTTTTATGCTATGCTACGTGATATTTGCATTACAACCATGTTATTATGCCACAAAAATGTGTTCATGATGATGGGTATGTTGAGAGGAGGGGGGAAGGATGATTTAGACTATCACTAGTGGTTTTGACCACACAGTGGGTTGGCCCCGCTTTTCTTATTATTTGTAACTAGTCTCAGTGGTTTTGACCACGAGTGGTTTTGACCACACGGATATTATTTGTGTCTACGGTCACCAGTGGTTTTGACCACACATGGATTATTGTGACTCATCCTAGTGGTTTGGTACCACAGTGGGTTGGCCCCATATGTTGATTACGGGAATGTCATCAGTGGTTTTGACCACACGGTGGGTTGGCCCTACCATATGATTTGTGACTATGGTCACCAGTAGTTTTGACCACACTTATGTGATTTGTGACTACGGTCACCAGTGGTTTTGACCACCAGTGGTTTTGACCACACGGGGTAGACACAGGAGTTCAGTTGGTTAGGTTGGGTTTGCATGATTTGCATATTGACTTATGCAATATGTAGTGCCTTGTTATTATCGAGATGGGGATTTATACACTGAGTCTCGGTGACTCATCCCTTCCCTTACACTTTTGCAGATGAGGCATAGATCGCGCATGTGGAGCCAGGGTGGACTCGAGGTAGCCATGCACTATGTTGTCGGGTTCTATTTCAACTACTATTTTGGGTTAATTTACTTTTCAATTTGGTTTTGGATTTGTAATAAGGCCGCTAAATTTTATTATTTCAAGTTTTTGATTATCTGCTTTAAGTTTTATCGTACTGTGCTTAAGTTAAATAACATAGCATGTTCTAATAACCTGTAAAATCAACGTTTTCAAAATTGTACAACTTATTGGGTTTTTCAAACTTTACCATCGGGTAATACTAAATAAATGAAGCCAACAAACTAACTCAGACTTTCTTCGAACTAAGTTTTTCTTTATGTTCAGATAGAAAGTGGTTTCCAACATTATTATGCTAAACTCACTCGAGTTTTCATAAAATCAAACGGCTTTCCAAAACTAGAAATGACAAACGACCTTATCAATGGAGTTTTTCTTTCAAACTCAAAATGATAAAATGTTTTCGATAAAACTTTTTCACAAAAGTAAACCAACAACTTGTTTTCTTCAAATTATTATCACTCTGTAACATACTGAATTCGGTCGTGGTGTGTTGACCGGTTTGGGGTGTTGGACATGTTGTGGGTGCTAAAGCGAGTGGTCAAGCGCATAAAGGAACGCGAAATTTGAAAGTATATCTCAAAGAGGCTCCGAGCTTACGAGCTGAAGTGTTTATAGGTATCTCTGGAGTAGATCCAAACGTGGCGGAGTATTGGCTGGAGGCAGTTGAAAGAATCGTGGATGACTTGGACTGCACAGTAGATGAAAAGCTGAAGGGCGCAGTGTCTTTACTCAGAGAGGAGGCCTATCAATGGTGGCTCACCGTGAGAGAAGGTACTTTAGTGGAACGAGTCAACTGGGTTTTCTTTAAAGTTTCATTCCAAGGGAAGTACATTGGGGCTAGTTACGTGGATGCTCAGAGGAAGGCATTCTTGAATCTAGTTTAAGGTAGTAACACAGTAGTGAGTGTGAGGCAAAATTTCTTCGGTTGAGTCAGTACGTCCGAGGGATAGTTACAACTGACTATGAGCATTGTGTAAGGTTTGAAGATGGGCTGTGTGACGAGCTGCGAGTGCTGATAGCCCCACAGCGGAAGAGGGATTTTGCTATTCTGGTGGAAAAAGCTAAGATAGCTAAGGAGGTAAAGCGAACGGAGAGGCAAAATAGGGACCAGGACAGAGGTAGAAATAAGAGGAGTTATAGACCATCAGGGTCATCCGGGGGTTTCCAGAAGAGGTCTAAAGTTGATGGGCCAAGTCGCATTGAAACACCAATTACTGGTTTTTGACAGTGTGCTTAGCGTGGGAGGCCACATGCAGGGGAGTGCTGGGGAATAGATAGGGTGTGTTTTAGATGTGGGTTAAAGGATCATCTTATCAAGGATTGCCCACTGGATAGGAACAAAGATAGGATGGTAGGTCGGGGGTATGGGCAGTCAAGTAGAGGCGGACAGCAGATGTCGAGAGGTCGTGGACCGAACAGAGGGGGAAATGGTTCTAGTCGGTCGTGGAGCACCAGGCAGAGGTGCTAGGAATACAGAGGCGAGGCAGATCGGGTTAGTTTATATAGTTAAAACCGAGAAGAGAGGGATACGCCAGACGTGATAACGGGTACGTTCCTCATTTTTGGGTTCCCCTTTACTGCATTGATTGACATTGGGTCAACGCATTCCTATGTTGCTAATGTAGTGTCTGGAACCTTGAACATGAACTCTGAAACTACTTCTAGGAGAATGACGGTACTTAGTCCCTTAGGACAGACTGTAGTGGTTAACAAACTTTTTAGAGATGTGTCTCTAGAAGTACAAGGGTTGTCTTTTCCGGCCGATTTGATGGAACTTCCATTTGGAGAGTTCAATTTGATCTTAGGAATGGATTGGTTAGTAAGATACCGAGTGAACTTAGACTGTGCAGCTAAGCGCATGGTGTTAAGAACTTCTGAGGATGAAGAAGTTTTGGTGATAGGAGAGAGAAGAGGCTATTTGTCCAACATGGTGTCTGCTCTCAAGGCAGAAAGAATGGTGCGAAAAGGGTGCAAGGCTTTCTTAGCATTTGTTAGTGCTTTGGATGCAAAGGAGGTGACCACGAGGGAGGTTAGTACAGTAAAGGAATTTTTGGATGTCTTCTTGAAAGAGCTTCTAGGGTTGCCTCCGGATCGTGAGGTGGAGTTTGGAATTGATTTACTTCCAGGTGCGGCTCTAGTGTCCATAGCTCCTTATAGATGGCACCGAATGAGCTGGTTGAACTCAAAGCTCAGATCTAAGAATTATTAGATCGTGGGTTCATCCGTCCTAGTGTATCTCCGTGAGGAGTGCCAGTATTGTTCGTGAAGAAAAAAGACGGGTCCATGCAAATATTCATTGACTATCGTCAGCTGAACAAATTGACTATCAAGAATAAGAACCCTTTATCGAGGATAGATGACATATTTGATCAGCTCAAAGGGGCCTCAGTCTTTTCAAAGATAGATTTGAGGTTAGGATATCATCAGCTTAAGGTCAAGGAAATGGATATTTGCAAAATGACTTTTCAGACTTGCTAAGGCCATTACGAGTTCCTGGTGATGCCATTTGGGTTGACGAATGCACCAACGCGTTTATGGATATGATGAACCGAGTTTTTCATCCCTATCTGGACCAGTTCGTCATTGTATTCATAAATGACATTTTGGTGTATTCCAGTCTGAGGAGGAGCACAATTCACATTTTTGGGTGGTTCTGCAGATTTTAAGGGAAAAGCAGCTATACGCCAAATTTAGCAAGTGTGAGTTTTGGTTGAAGGAGGTTACATTCCTAGGTCATGTGATATCGGTAGAGGGGGTTAGGGTGGATCCCTGAAAAATTGAAGCGATGTTTGGGTGGAAATCTATTAAATCAGTGGCCAAGATTTGGAGTTTCCTTGGTCTTGCTGGGTATTACCGAAGGTTCGTTGAAGGTTCTTATTAATTGCAGCCCCTTTAACTAAGCTGTTGAGAAAAGGGGTACCATTTGTTTAGACTTACAAGCAGCAGGAGAGTTTTGAGAAGTTAAAAAGGATTTTGACAGAAGCTCCGATGTTGATTCAGCCTGAAAGCCGGAAAGGAGTTCGTGGTTTATTGTGATGCTTCGCACACGGGATTAGGTGTGTATTAATGCAAGATGGAAAGGTTGCTGCATATGTGTCTAGACAGTTAAGACTGCATGAGAGTAACTATCCTACGCATGATCTGGAATTGGGTGAAGTGGTTTTCGCTTTGAAGATCTAGATACATTACTTATATAGAGAGAAGTCTGTTATCTACACCGACCACAAAAGTTTAAAGTATCTTTTAACTCAAAAGGAGTTAAACTTAAGGCAGCGAAGGTGGATTGAGCTGTTGAAAGATTACGACTGCTCGATCGAATATCATCCGGGTAAGGCTAACGTAGTAGCAGATACGTTAAGTTGAAGGGTAATATCAGACTTGAGAGCGATGTTTGCTCATCTCAGTTTGTATGATGACAGGAATCTATTAGCAAAACTTCAAGTAAAGCCAACATGGGTAGATCAGATTAAAGAAAAATAGTGATCGGATGAAATTCTGAATGCTCGACTTCTACAGGTACTGAATGGTGGGGTAGAAGATTACAGTTTGAACGGTGATGAGGTTTTGTGTTTTCATGGAAAGGTTTGTATGCCGAGGGACAGGGAGTTGAGGTAAAAGATTCTTCAGGAAGCGCATAGTAGCCCTTACGCTATGCATCCTGGAGGGAGTAAGATGTATTGGGGTCTGCATGAATAGTTTTGGTGGCCTGGATTGAAGCGAAAGGTTACAAAATTTGTGGGAAAATGTTTAACTTGTCAGCGATTTAAGGCCGAGCATCAGTTGCCTTTGGAGTTATTACAGCCGGTGAAGATTCCTAAATAGAAATGGGAAAGGATCACTATAGACTTTGTTAGTGGGCTACCTCTTACGCCTACTAAGAAAGATTCAGTATGGGTAATTGTAGATCGTTTGACAAAGTCCACCCATTTCATACCTGTTCATGTCGACTACTCTCTTTAGAGGTTAGCTAAGCTGTATGTGGCAGAAGTTGTGAGGCTGTATGGGGTACCGGTATCGATCATATCAGATAGAGATCCTAGGCTTATGTCGTGATTCTGGAAGGCACTACATCATGCATTGGGAACAAGACTAGACTTCAGCACAACTTTCCATCCACAGACTAATGGTCAGTCTGAGAGAGCAATTCAGATCTTGGAGGATATGTTGAGGGGTTGTGTCATCGATTTCAAGGGTAGTTGGGAGGAATTCTTACCGTTGGCGAAATTCACATACAATAATAGTTACCAATCTAGTATCTGAATGGCGCCATATGAAGCGTTGTATGGGCAGAGGTGTCGTATTCTTACTTGTTGGACGGAATTGGGTGAACACCAAATTTTAGGCCCAGATTTGGTTGCTAAGACAGAGGAGAAAGTTAAGCTGATTAGGGCCCGATTGAAAGAAGCATCTGATAGGCAGAAGTCTTATGCGGATTTAAAGGGGAAGGAAATAGAATTTATGGTGGGTGATCAGGTTTTCTTGAAGGTTTCACCTTGGAAGAAGGTAATGAGGTTTGAACGAAAAGGCAAGCTAAGTCCTAGGTTCATTGGTCCTTATCAGGTTTTGAAATGAGTGGGACCAGTGGCATATCAACTAGAGCTACCCTCAGAATTGAAATAGATGCATGATGTGTTTCATGTTTCAATGTTAAGACGCTACTGTTTGGATCCGTCCCACGTTGTGCCAGTAGGGGAAGTTGAGGTAAGGTCAGACTTGTCCTATGAGGAGGAGCCGATCCAGATCTTGGATTGAGACGTCAAGGTGCTAAGAAGGAAATTAGTCCCATTGGTTAAAATGTTATAGCGAAACCATGGAATGGAAGAGGCGACATGGGTGTCAGAGGATATGATGCGATAGCAATACCCTCATCTCTTTTGACCAGGTAATTTCGAGGCTGAAATTTCTTTAATAGGGGTAGAACTGTAACATCCGGGATTTAGGGGCATTGTTTTTATCTTATCTCTGTGTGTTTGGTATGCTTTGTAGGTTGTTTGAGTGTGTTTGGGGGTCCCGAGAAGGCTCGAGGGTAAGTTTGAGCCTCAGTAAAATTTTTGATTTTTGGCACTTTAGGGGAGATTTGGCCGAGGCAAGCCTTAAGGTTATTTGTTTGTGTTTTGGTAGCATAAGTAAGCAGGTGGTAAGATGGCAAGGAGGCGCTACCTTAGGTGCTTGGAGATAACACCACAGAGGAGTAGAGAGGCGGCAGGTTCGAGCTACATTGATTGCATTTTGAGGTATTCGTTTTGGCATCATGTTGGAGGTAGTAGATTCGGCTAGGGACCTTAAAAAGGAGGTGTTGAAGGAGTCAAGGGTGTTTGAATGAGTGGATGAGAGGTGATAGGGGAATTTGAAGTGGTCAGCCAATTTGAATGAGTGTTAGGGAGCATTTGGTGGAGAAAATAAGGATTTGGAGGGGGAAAAGAGAGTTGGCTGATTTTGGAAGTGCTTGGATGAGTATTTTCGACATTTGGGGAAAAGAGGGTGTAACCGAACCTTTTATTGTTGGTTTGCATTATCACTTAGCAAGAGGGGGTTGCAAAAGCCTTTTAGGGTCATAAGTTATTTTGGTTCTTTTGTGGTGTTTTTTTCTTCGGTTTTGGAATTTGGAAGTGTCGAATCTTTGTTCCTAGTAGATACTTTAGTTTTCCTCTCTTAAATTAGTTTTTAGACTTCTTTTCATTATCTTTTGAGCTATTGACCAAATCATCTAGCCAACCTTCTTTCTCATATCGTCTCTCTTTTCTTCCATTCAAGGTTTCCCCCACTTCTTTTCTCTTGACCAAAAACATATTTGACACTCTCATTTTTTTTCGGCAATCATTCATTCTTTCACTTATTCCTCTTTCCACTTAAAGCCGAAATACCCAATAGCCTATTCTCTCTTTTCTTTTTCATACTCCATACTCCTCTTAAATTGTTCTTCATAATCGAAGCCCATTGCACATCAATTCATTCTTTCTTATTTTTTCTTCTCTAGGCCGAAATTATTGATCACATCTTCTTTTGTGGTTTTGCTTTGTTCTTCTTGCTCTAGCCAAATCTTTGACTGTCCTCTCCATCATTTGTGCTTGTTGCAGTGGATAGTCACTACCCTTTCTCCCAATCTTCTCAATCGATTTATTCCTGTTAAGTGGTAAGCATCTTCTTTTTTTAGACTCTTTCTTATGCTCTTGTTGGTTATTAACCGATGGGAATAACCTTGCGTTTTGGGGTACTTTGGCCGAATATAGGAAGGGTCTTTGGGATCAATCGGATTCGATCAATCATGGGACATCAAGTAATCTATTAATCTAAGTGTTATAGCCTCTGGGTTTTGTCAATCTATGTAAGGAAATCTTGACATTTTAAGCGTCCATCCTTATCTTTAATTTATTCAAAGGCTTAACTTGGTCTTCTGACCAAGATTGCTTTTATGGAATCAAGCACCAGTTAGGCGAAGGAGGGGGTTGGACCCATAAACGTAGCCCCTAAGTTCAAGAAGCGTACGGTGTCCGCCATTCGTGATTGGCCATCGGGTTGTGGGTCGGCTTCTGAAAGGGATAAGTAGATTGATATAATCCCTGTGGATGAGGACATTAGTAAGATCGATAGCTTAGTTCTTCATATTTACAGGTGTGTAATTATCACACTATCTCTTTTTGTGTTCAAATCATATACGTGTTATGGTTGAAAGCCGAAATATCAGTGATGGTGATTGAACTACCCAGGATGGGTAAAATCGAAACTTCAGGTTAATATGGTATGACTTATTCTGTTATTTTCGTGGATAGTGTGACGATATGTATACATGAAGTATTGTGTGAATGACATCTTATAATCTGTTATTATACTACATTGAATATGCATGGGTTTTTGGGTTATTACCATGATACAAGGGAAGTGTACATCAGTGACTTAGTCACACGGAATGATGTTTGGTCATCTAGTGATCGGTTATTTGGTCACCTAGTGATCGGTTATTTGGTCACATAGTGATCGGTGGCTAGGCCACGGTTTTTTATCTTTGTGCAGCATGACTGTCAGCATGACTGCCAAAGTGGAGTGTAGCGGATGGAGGGTTGATTGTAGAAATCCCCATAGGAGTTGTGGATAGACAGGTGAAGTGGAGTGTATAGGATGGAAAATTAGGCTGGGTTGGGTTATTATGTTAATCATTGTTGCATCGTGTGAATTGGGCTTCGACCGGTGGTGTTTGGGGGCTTCGGCCCGTATGTGGATTTACGTGGAATAATTGCACACTGAGTCTTTTTACTCACTCTTTCGTTTGACAATTCAGGTTATTTTTAGCTTATCGGTCTGAGTTGGAGGGGTCTCGAGGCGACCACGCATAGACTCATGAGTAATTTCTATTTTAAGTATCATTCATAACTTTTGAGGATTTTACTTGGGTTTCTAATAAGGCCGCTATAAAGTTTGGAATTTTCTTTCGGGGTTTAAATTTTGGACTCATAAATTTCAGACTGCTCGATGGATATTTTTAAAATTCAGTTACAAAGTAAAGTTTTCTTATAACCTGCCAGACAATGTTTCTTATAAAGAACAAAAGAATATATAAAAGCATTTTATCAAAAACCTGATAAATGAATAACTGATCAATGCTTATAATTTTCGCCTAATCAAAAGCCCAACTGATTAAATGTCCAAGTTAAGTAAACAACGGGTTTCCAACTGAACCATGAAATTCAGGATTTTATAATGACTTAAAAGTCTTTCTGAAACCAGTCAAACTTCTTAAACCTTTTCCTAGTGACATGCCAGATCCGGTCATAGTGTTTGGGCCGGGTTTGGGGTGTTACACAGAGTTTCAGGTAGGTGACCGAGTATTTTTGAAAGTATCACCGTGGAACAAGTACTTAGATTTGGTCGTAAAGGGAAGCTGGGCCGTACGAGGTTATTGAGCATATCGGACGGGTTGCGTACAAGCTGATGTTGCCATCTGAGTTAAAAAAGATCCACAATGTTTTTCATGTATCGATGATTCAATGATACAGATCCGATCCTTCTCATGTTATTAGTCCGTCAGAGATTGAGATTCAGCCTGATTTGACTTATGAGGAAGAACCGATTCGAATTTTGGCTCGTGAAGTGAAAGAGTTACGTAATAAGAAAATTTCGTTGGTGAAAATAATGTGGCATAAACACGGGGTTGAGGAAGCAACATGAGAACTTGAAGATTCAATGAAAGAACGCTACCCACATTTATTCATCGGTAAAATTTTCGGGGACGAAAATCCTTAAGAGGGAGAGTTATAATAGCCCGATTTTGACCCTAATCGAAATAGTGGTTTTAGGACCACAAATCTGAGTCAGTAGAATATTTTTATATTATATTTGGCTTCTATGATTTATGATTGAGCATGTGTTAAAATTTCATGAGTTAATTTGTTCGTTTGTGTGTTTAATTTAAGGAAAAGGACTAAATCGCATAAGTGGTAAAAGTAGCCTTTTATTAAATTAGGTGATTTAATTTATGTGTCTTCTTATATATGTGGCCTTAGGTTGTAAATTAACCATTTAGCATGATATTGGATGGCATAAAGCTTTGATTTTATATTAATATGTTTATATATATATAATATTTATAAGTTAAAGTTTATATTTTATAATATAAGATTATAATAATAAATAAAATATAAGTGGTTGCATGTCATCTTCTTTAACCTCATTCAACTGAAACTAAAAACAAATAAAGAAGAGAAAGACACTTTAAGGGTTTGGCATTCATCTAGCTTGATTCAAGGTGAGTTTTAGCTCGGTTCTTGATAATTTTTACGTTTTTGAGATCATTGCTTCGAATACTACTCAACCTATGCTAGAATTTTCGATTTTGATGCATGGTTGGAATTTGGCCATTGATGATAATTTTTTTTTTGTGATGGTTGATGACTTTAAATAAAATATATGTGTTAGATTATTAAATTTTGTATTGGAAATTTTGATTAAATTGAGTATTTAGGACTAAATTTCAAAAATAGTAAATTGAGGGCCTAGTTTGTGAAACTTATGAAATATGGGGACTTGTATAAGCCTAATGAACCTTCGGCCCTAGCTTAATAAATGAAAACTTAGCATATTTTGTGTTTTGTGAAAATTGGATTAATTTGTAAAAGTGCAAAATGTTAGGGATAAATTGGTAAATTGTTCAATTATGTGTCTTGGACAAAAATGAATGAAATTCTATTTGAATGAGCTCATTTTGAAATTATATAGATCAAGAACTGAAAAGATCAAACGTAGATCGGGGAAAAACAAAAATCGTTGAATAGTCAAAAGTTTCTGTCAGTAGATATCCGAGGTAAGTTATTAAGCGAACTTGTTGTATGGAATTATCTGTATAGTTGTACTTAAATCTAATAGAAGTATTCATATTGATCTTTAATATGGCCGAATGTGTCTTCAATGTATGTATATGGTAAAATTGAATGTGAAAAGACTTAAATGTCAGCGGTGTGCCAAATGTGATGTGTATATGTAAATATATATCAATGATAGTTAAATGTGTATGGAATTGAGAAGTTGAAGATGAAATCGAATGTGAGGTTGATTTAGAAATGTATTTAGCCAAATGTGGAATAGACATTTAAGCTTTTGGTTCATTTGAATGAAAGGTGTATATTTATATATGTCTGAATGAAAATGAGATCATATGTATTTGTATGAATGGGAAGGAAATCAGATAACAAGCACTAAGTGTTCGAATTTAACATCCGAGTACTAAGTGTACGAAATCAGATAATAAGCACTAAGTGTGCAAACTTATATACCGAGCATTAAGTGTGCGAAATCGGTCAATGAGCCTTATGTGTGCAAGCTTAAATACCGAGCACTAAGTGTGCGAAATCGATTGTATAGCACTGATTATGAGAGAAGTTAATGTAACAGCACTAAATGTGTGATACGTTACAAGAGATTTGACTTTTAAATATGCAAGGTATTAGTATGTCAACTTTAAGCATATAATATGTAATATGATTTTTACATTGAGTGTGCAGGTTTATCGATCTTTAATAACGAAGGTATTTAAAGGAATAAAAAGAATAGGTATGCGATGTAAAATTACCTTTTGTATAATGGGAAAGTTTTGGTTGATGAATTGAAAGTTATGTATTATACGTATTAAATTGTGAGTTCTATGGTTTGAAAGGAAAGTAAGAAATTTAGTAGATATCATATATAGAAATTGTTAAAATGTTTATGTATTTGTATTGAGATGTGGAATGAATTATAGATATTTGAGTAAGCTATTATTGAATGTAGGTATATTCGACCTAAGAGTCTTAAATGTGAAAATTTTCTATTATAATGAGTTAATGCATTGTTATATAGTTGCTTATAACTTACTAAGCTGTTAAAGCTTACATGGTTCTTGGTTGCTCTCAGGTTTTAGATTTACTTTGGTGATCGCTACATGCTCGAGGATCGTTGTCAAAGCTCGTCACACTATCATCGACAATTTGGTACCCTTTGAGATTAACTTAAAGTTTATGGCATGTATAGGATATATTATCTTTTGGGTTGTTACAAATGATATGTACGTGTTTATGTATATGCCATGCGAAAATGGCTAAAAACATGAAAGTTTGAACTTATGTGAATTCGGCTATAATATTAAGTTATGATGGAAGTATAATTTTTGATGTGTTATGTTAAATGTTTGGGTAGGTGGTTGATAGATCATTCAATTTGATTTTTAGTCATGATATGACAACCATGGTGTTTATAGGATATGGTATATAAGCTTATGTTAGGTAAGAGTGACGTTATAAATTATGTATTTATACATTGATTGTTAAAAATTATTATTTATGATAAACATATACGCATAAGTTGAGGATGTTTGTATGTTTAGCTTATTTATAAGATATGCATGATTTCAATAATAAGTAATTTATTTAGTATAGTAAATATAGTATTTACATATTAGGTTTTGGTAATGTTCATGACCAAATGAATAGTAACTTTTGGCTTTGGTGAAAGATATTTAAGTATGAAAGGTACATTGGGTTTTATGTCTTGATTGAGTAAAGGCAAGTATGATTTATAATTAGATCAATTGGTAAGCTTAGAATAATATTCAAATAGGAAATGTAAGTGATTATGAAATTTGGTTTTAGTATACATAATACTATGAGCATATTCGGTTAGATGAGTTACCTTATTGATTTTATGGCACTTTAAAATATTCGATGAATGATATGGTGCATATTAACTTTTACTTATATACAAAAGTGAGCAAAATTTTTATGGATGTATGTTTATTAATGAATTCGAAACTTTGATATACATTTTTCTTAAAGTACAATTTGTTTCAAATGGTACTATGAAGTATGACATAGGTATAATAAGGTCTATAATCGTTGTTTTGTCGAGTTTTAAAATTTATAAAGAGAAAGATCGAACCTGGAAACTAACTCTGACAACGATTAAAGGCAAGTGTACCTATCGACCAGTAGTATAGCTTAGGCAAGATCGGATTCTCAAACCCAAAGGAACTAAAAGTACTAATACTCACTTTCTTTTTATTATTTAGCCTAAAATATGAAGTGATTGGCTGATTTAATCTAAATTAACGACTACTAAGTTAAAGACACAAAGACAAAAAGAACGACTTGGAGAATAACTTGAAGAAAACTCAATTGATCACGACGGTACCCTCAGGAAGAATCCACCTAGACTTCACTTGTTACTTAACACTGAACTATATGATTTATTCACTTAGTTTGATCCGTAAGATTCCCTAACGTATATTAAACCCTCACTCGAGGCGAATATCATCTAACCCTAGGTTAATTAGTGGAACTCTTGTTCTCTTATAATAACCCCCTAGAATATTAGTAAATCAATCTATGGACTCCCATATCAGGTTTCACCCTAATCCAGAAAAATCTCGTCACCCTATCTCTAGGCATGCGATCAACTCCGCTTAATTATGCTAGATCTACTCTTAAGCAGGGTCTATTCCTCCTCCACTTAAGCACAGTAGATTTGGATTAAACATGCATAATTAAGAACAAACTAAGTATTTATCATATAATTCAAAATTTAATAACAAGATTCATCTAGGTTTCATCCCCTTCAGGTATCTGAAGGTTTTAGTTCATAATGAATAAAGAAAACATCTCAAGAGAAAGGATAAAACAAAACATAAGAAATCCCTAAAACCCCCTTGAGAAATTGAAGGAGAAATCTGCCGTCTTGAGTAGAATTCCGGCTCTTTGAGATGGATCCACTGGCTATCTTCGAGTAATTCCCACAAATCTAGCCTTTTGGCTCGGGTCCTTGGCCTAGCTAACCGCTTTTTTAGGTTACACTTATAGTGTTTATATAGACTTTTAGAATGTTTTACTTGGCCTCTAAGTGTCCCAATTCAAGTATACCTTCTACTCGGTGTTTGAATAAGCTTTGGAATGTGTTTCTTTGCCTCAAAGTATCTAAATCCGAGTGAAATTGCTCTCTCCCGTGGTAGGGGCACGGCCATGGTACACGTCCATGTAAATCGTCTTTAGGCCGTGTCTCGATTCTGTAAATTGGGGCACGGTCGTGTAAATCATGGCATGGACGTGTGAAGTGATTTGATGAGACACAACCATATGGGTTGAAGTCCAGGCCGTGTCGATTTCCTCTTTGGCCCAAATTGGCCCGTTTTAAGCCTATTTTTAGTTCTTTTCATCTTCGGGTTCTTTCCTGAGTAAAAACATGAAAATAAAGGATTAAGAGCACCTTTTTATATAAATCAATGGCTAAATCATCCAAAAGCATACTAAATGTAGGCCTAAAATATGTTACTTTTACGATTTATCAGTCTATTATGGATTGGGTTAAATAAGTAATGCCTTGTAACCCTAATTTAGCGACGAGTATGGGTTGGGGTGTTACAATCAAGTTCCTTAGAAGTTTTTGGGTTCTTTATGTCTTGTTGTTTTCTTGATTCTAAGATGTTTTCCTTTTACATTATGAACTAAACTCCCTAAATACCTAGGAAGGTTGAAACCTATGATGAATCTTATTATTCACGATAAATACTTGTTCTTATTCTTAATTATGTGTTCTTAACCCTTGCTTTAATATTTTTGGGATATTAAGCCAAGGTTGATGTGCTTGTTCAGTAGAGCAAAAGTCCCTGTTTAAGAGAAGATCTCACATAATTAAGTGAAGTTGATTGCAACCTTAGAAATAGGATGACATAAATCTGCCAGATTAGAGCCAAATCTAATAAGGGAATCCATAGATCGAGTTAATGCGACGATAGGGGTTTTAATTAGAAAGAGATTTCAATTAACCAACCTAGAGTCAGTTGTTATTAGTCTCGAAAGAGATATTAACATAATTTATAGATTTCTACGGATCAAGACAAGTAAATAAATAGTTTAATTCAGAGTCAGAATAATAAGTGATGTAACGCCCCAAAAATCCTAAAACTCTAAATTTTTGTGCATTGAAGTTGGTATGTATGGGTAGCACTTAGAATATTAGTTTTAAGGGTTATCGGGATTATTTGAAGTCTTAGAGATAGAGAAGACCATAGGGAAAAATTTATTTTCTTGCTTTAGTGGACCCTAGTCTCAGGCATTAGGCCTCTTAAGCAAATTAAGGGGAAAATAGGATACAAATGGGCCGGTGGTCCAATGGCAAGTGGCGTCACTTAGGGAGCTATAAGGTGGCGTGATTGTCAGCTGAGGAGGTCCAAGGTTTGAGGCTTAAGAGTGGTATTTTGTAGAGCGTTTATTTTACATACGTGAGACGACTAGAGTTGTGTTCAATTTGAACTCTTGCGTTGGAGTGTTTGAGTGGTCTTGTGAACTGATAGTGGAGGAAATTTCGGATGAGATTAAGGAGTTATCAGGGAGAAAAGTTAGGAGATGAGGAGTGTGGATGAGGTGGTGCCAAATGGGACTCTAGGGGAAGGCATTTTCGGCATGTGGCTATAAAAGGAGAGTGCCGAATCTTTTGAAGGGTTCTTTGAGTTGCCATTATTCTTTTTCTTTCTTTTTTCCCTCAATCAGTACGTCCCATAGGCAAATTTTCCCATTGTCGAAATCTCCTAAAGCCGAATCCCTTTGTGCCGAATTCTTTTTAAGGGCTCTTTAGATTTTCAATACTTTTCTATTCTTTCCCATAGCCAAATTCTCTCTTTTCTGAATTATCACTATCTTTTTCTTGCCGAAATTCATATTACTATCGAATCTTTGTGGTTGTTCCTCCATCACAAATCGATTGTTACCTACTCTCAGCCAAGTGTTAAAAACCAGATCTAGTTTAGTAGCTATCTAGGCCATAGGATCAAAAGGGGATTTGATAAGTATTCGGTTTACCTCTTTTGTACATTTTGCTAAAAGCCGAAGGGCTATCTAACTTTTCTTGTCGTTAACCCTGTAATAATAAGGATGGGGTTCAAGATCGCAAGCATGGTAGGTAAGGATCGTTAGCAAGAGGTAAGTGTAATCGTCTCGGTTGTGGTTTATTAAATGGCTGAATGTAGTATGGCTTATAGGGGTGACTTATGTGGAATATGAGTCACTTGATTTTGACGATATATGTTTGGGTGCAGATCTAGGGGATATTCGTGAATAGTAGCCAAGGAAAGGCTACTAGAACGTGTGGCACACGATAAGGTTACAATGAGGTTTCTATTTTTGATAAAGTATGTGTTAAGCCACGATTAATCGTTAGTGATGTCTATTGTAGGTTCATGATTAAGGGGTTTGCAGCATGCATTGTTACCAAGTGTGTACAAACACTACACACATAATGTCAGCAATTCCAAAAAGCCGAAAGTGGTTAAATGGGCCTGACGAACTTGTGGGCCCAAAACGACAATGGTTGTTATGTGAGCATGAATAATAAATTGGCATGAACGGTTGTATGATGTGATTGTAATAGGGCCTAATGGGATTTATAAACATGATTGGGCTTAATGGGCCATGTGGACATAATCGGACTTAGTGGACTGTATGGGATTTTTTAGAAATATATGCTAGGGTTTAATAGACTCTAGGCCTAGTCTGACAAATTCTTGAATAACATAAAACTCTGTTAATAATCAAACATGTATGTGGACAAGTCAATAGGTTAGGGTGTGGAAATGGGCATATGCATGTCTAGGATTGGATCTAGGGAGAGCTTGGTACTTAAGCAGTCCTAGTGACCCACCTTCTCTTCTCTAGGATACTACCTGGTGCGTAGTGTCTGTTCACTTTAGCCGCGAGGACTTGTTGATGGGCTAGAGTTCATACCTAAAACTCGAGATTAAAGAAATTACGATAATACCCTTGTAGGGTAGAATTATGATAATACCCTTGTTGGGTAGAATTACGATAATACCTCTATAGGATAAAATTACGATAATACCTCTGTAGGATAGAATTACAAAAATACCCTTGATTGTAAAATGACTAAAATACCCTTATGTGATGAGTATGAGTTTTATGGATGTTACTTATGTGCATGTTGCATTCATATGATATTCTGTTTAGGATGCATATGGGTGGGAATTATGGTACGGAGGAAGAATTTGAGGGTCGCATAGTCGCTTGGCGACCGTGGATCCACCGGTGGCTTTAAGCCCATTATATACTTAGCAGCTTTGCTGTAACATTGAGTAGTGCCGCTGTTGGTGCTATGTTTGGAGTGTAAGGATAGGTGGGTTAATATTTATATCCCTACAGGAGTGTAGGGTTGGAAGGGAAATGGTGTAGTGGATGGACTTTTGGGGAGGGTTTTGCATGACCTTGTTTTCATGTGATATGATATAAGGTCATTGTGGGCTAAGGCCCAAGACCACCGATTTATGATAGGGCTTAGGCCCAATGTGATAATTGCAAATTGAATTGATTGCTAAGGGTCTTACATACTAAGTTTCGAAACTCACACCCTTTTTAATTAATGTTTTAGGTGACGCTCAGTAGGCGGCTCGACGTGGAAGGGAACTCGGAGATGGCCAGATTGCAAGTTATTTAGATGTTTTGTTTCTTTATTTCGTATGACGTTATTATTTTAATCACTTTATTTTCATTGGGTTGTAATAAGGCCTTGTATCTCCAATTTGACTTTACTTATGGGTTTCTATTATTATTTGTTCGACTACTTATTTGTTAAACTTAAATAAATTTCTTAAGATTAAACATGATTTTCGAGATAACTTTAACTTATGGGCTTTTACTTAAAACATGGGCTTTTATCGTAACTTAACGCATAGATTTTGAGTTTCTTTTTACTATGTAAGTCATTTTGGAATTGTCCTTGATGTGACATTACCAGATACGGTCATAACTTCTGGGTCGGGTCTAGAGGTGTTACATTTGTGGTATCAGAGCCTAGTTGCAAAGCTCGAGCTGTAAAATGGGCCTTAGATTTTGGGGTGTTTTTTTTAACAAGTAGATTAAAAAGTTTTTGCAGGATCTTATAGCGTGGTTCACCAAGCCTTGACGTCGAGCCAAGTAAGTTTTTCTGTTATTTCACTTGTTTAAATTATTGAACTATATTTAAATATTGGGCTACTTTAAATAATAGGTTTTTAGAGTATAAAGCCTGTAGTAAACTTAAGCCTGTAGTGGATTCACCACCGTGAAACAACTTCTAAATTGTTATTTGCATAAGACATGTGTTTTAAATAGTGGAACTATGCACTAATTTCATAAAAATTTTAAACCAGAAATACACACACAACGATGAGCGCTAGAAGAGGTGCAAGAGGCCGCGACCGAGGCCGTAGAAGTGTTAGGGCTGGGTGATCATTGTTTTTGTCGAGTTTAAAATTTATAAAGAGAAAGATTGAACTTGGAAACTAACTCTGACAACGATTAAAGGCAAGTGTACCTATCGAACAGTAGTATAGCTTAGGAAAGACCGGATTGTCGAACCCAAAGGACCTAAAAGTACTAATACTCACTTTTTTAAATTATTTAGCCTAAAATATGGAGTGATTGGCTGATTTAATCTAAATTAATGACTACTAAGCTAAAGACACAAAGACAAAAAGAACGACTTGGAGAATAACTTGAAGAAAACTCAATTTATCACAACGATACCCTCAGGAAGAATCCACCTAGACTTCACTTGTTACTTAACACGAACCATATGATTTATTCACTCAGTTTGATTTGTAAGACTCCCTAACGTATATTAAACCCTCTCTCGAGGCGAATAATGTCTAACCCTAGGTTAATAGTGGAACTCTCGTTCTCTTATAATAACCCCCTAGAATAGAGTAAATTGATCTATGGACTCCCATATTAGGTTTCACCCTAATCCGAAAAATCCCGTCACCCTATCTCTACGCGTGTGATAAACTCCGCTTAATTATGCTAGATCTACTCTTAAGCAGGGTCTATTCCTCCTCCACATAAACACATCAGATTTGGATTAAACATGCACAATTACGAACAAACTAAGTGTTTATCATATAATTCAAAATTCAATAACAAGATTCATCTAGGTTTCATCCCCTTCAGGTATCTGAAGGGTTTAGTTCATAATGAATAAAGAAAACATCTCAAGAGAAAAGATAAAACAAAACATAAGAAATCCTTAAAACCCCCTAGAGGGATTGAAGGAGAAATCCGCCGTCTTGAGTAAAATTCCAGCTCTTTGAGATGGATCCACTGGCTATCTTCGAGTAATTCCCACAAATCTGACCTTTCTGGCTCGGCTCCTTGGCCAAGCTAATCGCCTTACAAAAACCACGAGAAGGCTTCAGAACCCCTCTTAAGTTCCACCCTTGGGTGTTTATATAGACTTTAATATGCCTTACTTGGCCCCTAAGTATCCTAATTTAAGTATAATTCCTACCTGGGTGTTTGAATAGGCTTTGGAATGTGTTTCTTTGCCTCAAAGTATCCTATTTCGAGTAGAATTGCTCTTTTCTGCGGTAGGGACACGGCCATGGTACACGCTTGTGTAAATCGTCTTCAGGTCGTGTCTCGATTCTGTTGATTGGGGCACGGCCGTGTAAATCGTGGCATGGCCGTGTCTTAGTTAATTGTCGAGGCACGGCCGTGTGGCTTGAAGTCTAGGCCGTGTTGATTTACTCCTTGGCCCAAATTGGCCAGTTTTAAGCCCGTTTCTTGTTCTTTTCGTCCTCGAGTGCTTTCTTAAGTAAAAACATGAAAAGAAAGGATTAAGAGAACCTTTTTACATAAATCAAGGGCTAAATCATCCAAAAAGCATACTAAATGTGGGCCTAAAATATGTTACTTTTATGGTTTATCAAATACCCCCACACTTAAGCTTTTGCTTGTCCTCAAGCAAAATTCACAACTTACAATTAAAACGAACTTTCCATAATTCATAATTCTTATCAACAGTGCCTCATCATAATTCATAGATAATTCATACATGGAAAATTTAACTCAAAGACTCATAAAGATTCAAACAATTCTAAGTCATATATTTGTAGCATAAAAACATAGGTGTCTCCCCTTATCTAAATAATTACCTTTAAATCAAAATCGACAAGGATTGACATCCTCACTAAAGATTCACTCAAAGCACTCGAAGTGTTTAAGGTTCAAGAAAAAGCACTTATACGTCGAACATGAAAAGTTAATCCCATAGGCTTGCCTAAAAATCAAATCTCCACCACTGTAATATGATATGATACACAAATCAAAAGGTCTTTGACAGAGTTGTAATGGGGCTTAGGTTAAAGGTGTGGATAAAGGCTAAATTAAAAGGTTAAAAATCGAGATTGACCTGATAAATTACCTACTAAGAATAATGATCTAGAAAATAAATAGTTGTTTTGAAACTAGTAATACTACTATTGATAATTCTTTTAATACGAGCTCTTCTTCAACAATTGGAATTTAAACGCATAAGCTCTTTTAATCATATACTAATACTTGAATATACTTTGGTTTTTGGAAACAAACTAAGTAGAAACATAATAAAGAAAGAATTTTATCAACTGAAATAAACTAACTCGGCAACTGATCAAATCAATTCTCGATAAAAGAGTAGTCAAAAGAATGGTGATAACAAATACAAAGGGTTTTGGGTTAAAATTTAGGGGTAAATCAATAAAAAGGGTTGTTAGGATCAAATGAGTTCACTAAGGGTTAATTTGTGAAGGTAGGTCTTTTAGTGTAGTGAATGGGTTAAAACCTAGGTGCCTTTATCATCTCAGTATATCAAATCATTAATGTGGTCTCGATATGTATAATCTAGGCGAGTTCTAGAATAATAATTCAGTGTTGACACACTCATAACAAATAAAGTAAGCGTGAAAAAGAATATATATGCTTTACAAGGCTCAAATCTCACAAAAATTATGGGTATTTGACATCAATCTTGTAAATTTCAAACTTCAAGGTAATATTCAAATTTAGTTTAACAACCTAGAAAATTTTTTATTCTTGAAAAAAAGACTTATCATGCTTGATTCTCTAGTATTCTTCAAGTATAAATCTTCAATGCACAATTATCAATGACTTACTCAAAAACATATCAATAAAAATCATAAATCATCGAAATTTCACCCTAATTGATAATATGAGAAAATTACTTAGGAACAAGACTAAAATTCGTGGATTTTGGAATAATGCAAAAGTTAGGTACTTTTACCCCCACACTTAAGATGTACATTGCCCTCAATGTACAAAGATAGATAAACAATTATGTAATAATAAAATCAAAAGAGAAGGGAGAAGTAACACTTCCTGAATTTTCAGATAAAGTCAATGAAAAGAAACCGAATAAGATTGGAGGTGAACGTGGGGAAGCATTTCAAACCGTTTGAAATTGAATCCTCGAAGTAGCCGGCTTGGTTTTATTGTATCCTAAGTTAAATCTAAATGCCATTGAGAAAAAGGAGAAAATAATAAAGGAAGTAAAAATAAAAATAAAAATAAAAAATAAATAAAAGTAAATAATTAAATAGAGATAAGGTCTACGCCCATGTGTCTAGCCGTGGTGTCCACACGGCCACGGCCATGGTCGTGTGCAAGGCTGTGTCAGTATGGAAACCTATGCCTAAATACAAAAAGAAATAAAACAAAACTAATTAGTACAGTTAGTACTCGGGTTGCCTCTCGAGAAGCGCTCGTTTAAAGTCTTGAGCTAGACTTACCTGTTGTACGGACAATCATTGTGGTTTGAAGAGGTGGAAATCCTTTCTCATGCAATCAACTCAGTTATGGATATAAAGTTTAAGTCAAGTAATGTTTACCTCAAAAGTGTTGAATTTAGGATTGCTTACCTCGACTGTGCCATATATGAAGACATTAAGTACCTCAAAAGTGATTTCTTCGTTTGCCTTGAGGTCTGAATTGGTGATTCGAGGGTCTTCCTTATTCAACAATACCTGATCTTCTACTTTGATGTGATTTGTTGTTCCTATCAGCTCGTCTGGGGTTTCCTTCGGCTTCACTTTGTGTAGTTCGAGTGCTTTTTTAAATTGTGTTTTCCACTCTTCTAGTTTGTTGACCATAATGCTTCGTTCATCATATAATTCTTCTTTGTTGGCACGAGGTCTAAGATCTAGCTCAGCTAGGTGATTTTGTGATGCTTCCTGTAAAGAAGGTTGAACCAAATGGTTATCAATAAAATTAACGTTTGCACCTTATTACTCGATGTCCTAGCTGAGTCAAGAGCTTGAAGAGTGATTGTTTCGTCTTTTACACGAAGTGTGAGTTCACTGCATTCTTCCTCTTTCTGGTCTTTCTTTATTGCATCGGGATATGGCACACGAGTTTGGTACTCTGTACCTGCCAATTTTGGTATATCATGGTACACCTCAACCTTACCTTCCCTTACCACAGGTTCTTCCCTTGGGTTTGGTTCGTCTAGCCCTTCACTATCATGAGCTGGTACAGTTTGAATTTGATCGTTTGGGTTAACGTCTGTGTTGCTTGGTAGACACCCTTGCGGTCGTTCGGACATTAATTTTGCAAGTTGTTCAATTGACTTAGTAATTTTCTAAACTTGGTTCTTGATCTTTTTGATCAATCCTTGTTGATTATCGAATGTTGTCTCAAATTTTTGGGGATGGGTTTCTGTGGCTGCCATGGATTTTCTCAGCATCTCCTCAAGACTCGACTCCTCTTCCTGTTGGTGAGGTGGTTGTTGAAAATTCGGAGGAAGTTCCTGTCTTTGGCTACTTTGATCATCCCACGAGAAATTGGGATGGTAACTCCAACCTGCATCATAAGTGTCATTATAAAAATTATTTTTTGGTCTAGAATAGTTACCCATATTGTGAGCTTGCTCGTTTTCGATGCCATATCTGTAAGGTGGGTACTCAGAATTCACCACGCCTCCTAAATTCAAATCATATTGCATTACTAGGTGTACATGCGAGAGATTATATAAACCATCAATCTTTTTATTCATCATCTCTAGCTGGTTAGATAACCTGGTGTCCACGTCAACGATGAAAACACTGGCGACTTTTGTTGGCGCTATCCTCATAGCTTGCCACTGATAAGTATTCAGTGCCATCTTCTCTATATACTAAAATTATCTGCCAAAAGCAAAATAAAGGAAAAATTAGCAAAGTAAAAAAAAATAATAATAAAATAAATTGCAGAAAATAAAAAATGGCTAAAGTAATAAAAATAGAGCTTTCTTAATATTTTAGTTCCCCGACAATGGCGCTAAAAACTTGATCGTTGTTTTTGTCGAGTTTTAAAATTTATAAAGAGAAAGATCAAACCTGGAAACTGACTCTGACAATGATTAAAGGCAAGTGTACCTATCGAACAGTAGTATAGCTTAGGCAAGACCGAATTGTCAAACCCAAAGGAACTAAAAGTACTAATACTCACTTTCTTTTTATTATTTAGCCTAAAATATAGAGTGATTGACTGATTTAATCTAAATTAATGACTACTAAGCTAAATACACAAAGACAAAAAGAACAACTTGGAGAATAACTTGAAGAAAACTCAATTGATCACGATGATACCCTTAGGAAGAATCCACCTAGACTTCACTTGTTACTTAACACTGAACCATATGATTTATTCACTTAGTTTGATTTGTAAGACTCCCTAACGTATATTAAACCCTCTCTTGAGGCAAATAACATCTAACCCTAGGTTAATTAGTGGAACTCTCGTTCTCTTATAATAACCCCCTAAAATAGTAGTAAATTGATCTATGGACTCCCATATTAGGTTTCAGCCTAATCGGCAAAATCTCATTACCCTATCTCTAGACGTGCATCAACTCCTCTTAATTATGCTAGATATACTCTTAAGCGGGGTCTATTCCTCCTCTACCTAAGCACACCAGATTTGGACTAAACATGCATAATTAAGAACAAACTAAGTATTTATCATATAATTCAAAATTCAATAACAAGATTCATCTAGGTTTTATCCCCTTCAGGTATATGAAGGTTTTAGTTCATAATGAATAAAGAAAACATCTCAAGGGAAAAGATAAAACAAAACATAAGAAATCCTTAAAACCTCCTAGAGGAATTAAAGGAGAAATCCACCGTCTTGAGTAGAATTTTGACTCTTTGAGATGGATCCACTGGCTATCTTCGAGTAATTCCCACAAATCTGGCCTTTCTGGCTCAGCTCCTTGGCCTAGCTAATCGCCCCGACAAAAGCCCTGGTAGAAGGCTTCTGCCGAACCCCCTCTTAAGTTGCACCCTTAGGTGTTTATATAGACTTTGAGATGCCTTACTTGGCCCCTAAGTATCCTAATTTAAATATAATTCCTACTCGGATGTTTGAATAGGCTTTGGAATGTGTTTCTTTGCCTCAATGTATCCTATTCCGAGTAGAATTACTCTTTTTTATGATAGGGACACACGACCATGGTACACGCCCGTGTAAATCATCTTCAGGCCATGTCTTGGTTCTATCGATTGGGGCACGGCCGTGTAAATCATGGCATGGACGTGTCTTAGTTAATTATCGAGGCATGGCCGTGTGGCTTGAAGTATAGGCCGTGTTGATTTCCTCTTTGGCCCAAATTGGCCCGTTTCAAGCTCGTTTCTTATTCTTTTCATCCTCAGGTGCTTTCCTGAGTAAAAACATGAAAAGAAAGGATTAAGAGCACCTTTTTACATAAATCAAGGGCTAAATCATCCCAAAGCATACTAATTGGGGGCCTAAAATATATTACTTTTACGGTTTATCACTAGGTCATCAGAGTCAGGCTATATGCCCAACATTGGAGTAGAGGAGGCTCTGGCCTTACCAGTAGCTGAAAGGGGACCATATGAATGGGCTGCAGCTGTAGAAGATGCAGTATCACAAACCATGTTAAGGATCTTAGAAAGGGTTACTGGGCCCAATAATAGTACGAAAAATCGTGGGTCAATCGCATAGTGACTCTAGCAAATGGGGCAGAGATTTTCAAAGGAGTAGTTGGGTGGCCCCTAATGTGGCGAATCTTGGTTGGACGCTACTGGAAAGGATAATGGATGACTTGGGTGCGGTGGAACAAAAGTTGAAAGGAGCGATATCTTTACTTGGGAAGAATCTTGTCAGTGGTGGTTGATCGTAAAGGAGGGCAACCAATCGGAGCAAATCACCTGGGAGTTTTTCAAGCCAACATTCCAGGGGATGTACATCAGAGCAGGCTATGTGGATGTCCGAAGGAAAGAGTTTTTGAGTCTGATTCAAGGAGATAAGTCGGTAGCAGGGTACAAGGTTGAGTTTTTGCACCTTAGTCGGTATGCCAAAGGAATAGTCACAACAGAGTATGAGAGATACGTTCGTTTTGAAGATAGGTTAAGAGACAACCTTAGGGTACTTATAGCTCCACAGAGGGAGTGAGACTTTGCAATCTTGGTGGAGAAAGTAAAGATAGCGGAGGAAGTAAAGTGCACGGAGTGCCTCAATCGAGAAAAGGAGAAGGGCAAGAAGAAATAGAACATGGAAGTTATGGGGGCTGGACAAAGGCCTGCATGGAGGGCTAGAGTGAATGGGCCGGTTAGAGCTGAGGCCCCTATTGCTATTGCTAATACTAGGATACCACCTTGTGCTGTGTGTGGAAAAGGGCATGCAGGCGAATGCTAGAGGAGAATAGGAGCTTGTTTGAGCTGTGGATCTATGGAACATAAGATTAGAGAGTGCCTGAGAAGGCCACATCAGGAGCGATCCAATGGCAAAGGTAATTTTAGCCACAAAGGGTGGTCAACAACCACCAAGGGCCATGAAAAAGATAGAGGTGTCAATGGCACAGACGAGGATGTGGAGCACCGGTAGAGGTGCGAGTAAAATTTGAGGCGAGATAGCCAGCTTTAGCCTTTGCTGCTCATCGCAAAGAGGAAGGTGATTCACTAGATGTGATAACAGGTATGTTCCTTATTCGTGAGCTACCTTATATTATGCTAATTGATGTGGGGTCGACACATTCATACATTGCATGCAATAGGACTGAAACTATAGGGGTTGAGTTTGAAACTATTGAGAATGAAATGATTGTGTTAAGTCCTTTAAGGTAGTCGGTGGAAGTTAATAAGTTGTGTAGGAATGTACCACTGGTAGTTCAAGGAGTTACTTTCTTAGCAGACTTGATGGAATTACCATTTGGTGAGTTCAACCTCATCTTAGGTATGGATTGGTTGATGAGGCACCAGGCACTTTAGATTGTTCTGCGAAGCAGATGGTGTTAAGAACTATGGACGGTGATGAAGTAGTAGTGATCGGAGAACGACGTGATTACTTGTCGAACATAATTTCGGCTTTAAAGGCAGAGAAGTTGGTGAGGAAGGGCTGTGAAGCTTACTTAGCCTAGATTAGTGATTTGGAATCTAAGAGTTTTATTGTTAAGGATTTGAGAAAAGTAAAAGAATTCCCTGATGTTTTTCTGGAGGAATTGCCTGGGTTACCTTCCAATAGAGAAGTGGAGTTTGGAATAGGATTATTACCTGGTACGACTTCAGTGTCCATCGCACCTTATAGGATGGCACCGAAGGAGCTGGTGGAGTTGAAGGCCCAGATTCAAGAGTAATTGGACCGCGAATTTATTAGACCAAGTGTGTCTCCATGGGGAGAACCGGTATTATTTGTGAAGAAGAAGGATGGGTCTATGAGGATGTGCATCGATTATAGGTAGTTAAACAAGTTAACCATTAAGAATAAGTACTCTCTTGATAAACCGTAATAGTAACATATTTTAATCCCACATTTAGCATGTTTTTGGATGATTTTTCCCTTGAATTATGGAAATAGGTGCTCCTAATCCTTTGTTTTCATGTTTTATACTCAGTAGAGCACCGGAGGATGAAAAGAACGAGAAACGGGCTTAAAATAGACCAAATGGGCCAAAGTAGAAAATTGATACCGCCTAGGCCCAAAGCCACACGACCGTGCCTCATCATCAACCCAAACATGGCCTGGCCATGATTCACACGGGCATGTGCCATGGGCGTGTCTCTGTCACAGATAAGAAGAATTCTATCGAACTAGGGTACTTAAAGGCCAAGAAACATATTCCAAAAGCCTATATAAAGACCCTAGAGGCCAACCTTCAAGGGGGAGTTCAGCTAGGCCAAAGAGCTAAGCCAGAGCAATTAATTTCAGGGATTCACTCGAAGAAAGCCAATTGATTCATCTCAAGAAGTCAAAATCATACTCAAGACGGAGGACTTTTCCTTCAATTTCTTTAGGGGGTTTTAGGGTTTTTTTATATTTTATTTTATCTTTTCTTCTGAGATGTATTCTTTTACAATTATGAACTAAACCCTCAGAATAAATTAGGGAATCTTACAGATCAAGTCAAGTGAATAAATCATCTGGTTCAAAGTTAGATAACAAGTGAAGTCTAGATGGATTCTTCCTCTGGTATAGTCTAAATCAATCAGTTTTTCCCTCAAGTCTTTCCTCAATTTCTTCTTTGCCTTCGTATCTTTAGTTTAGTTGTTAGTTAATTTTAGATTAGATAAAAATCCACTCAATTCTTAGGCTAAATAATAGAAAGAGGGTTAAAATTAGTACTTTCGGTTCCTTTGGGTTCGATAATTTGGTATTGCGCTATACTACTGTTCGATAGGTGCACTTGCCTTCATCATTATCATAGTTAGTTATTAGGTTTGATCATTCTTATTATAAATTTTTAAGACTTTGATAGACACGATCACCTCTACCTAAGATAGATCACCTTTTCGATCAACTTAGGGGACATCAATTTTCTCGAAGATTAACTTACGTTTAGGGTACCATCAGTTGAGGGTTAAGGAAGCAGATTTGTATAAGATAACTTTCAGAACTCGTTATGGACATTACAAGTTTTTGGTGATGCCTTTTGGGCTAATGAACGTACCTACTGCTTTTATGGATCTTATGAATTGGGTTTTTCAACCATACCTAGACCAGTTCATAGTAGTATTCATATATGACATCCTGGTATACTAGAGAACGAAGGTTGATCATGATGCACACTTAATGATGGTGTTGCAGGTTCTAAGGGAGAAGCAACTTTATGTTAAGTTTAGCAAGTGCGAATTCTAGCTAAGGGAAGTCACTTTCTTAGGACATGTGGTCTCAGCTGAGGGGATTAGAGTTGATCCTCGGAAGGTGAAGCAGCTTTGTATTGGAAACGACCTAAGGCGGTGTCAAAATTTAGAGTTTTCTAGGCCTAGTAGGGTACTAAAGGCGATTTGTTGAAGGGTTCTCACTAATCACAGCACCCTTGACAAAGCTACTACGGAAGGGGGTGTCATTTGTGTGGGCTGATAAATAGCAAGAAAGCTTTGATAAGCTTAAGAAGGTTTTAACGGAGGCCCTATTTTATTTTAGCTAGAGCCCGAAAAAGAGTTTATAGTTTATAGCGATGCGTCACATGTGGGTTTAGGCTGTGTTTTGATACAGAAATAGAAGGTGGTTACATATGCATCACACCAGCTTAAGGCTCACGAGGGGAATTACCCAACCCACGATTTGGAGTTGGCAGCAGTGGTTTTCGCACTTAAGATTTAGAGGCATTACTTGTATGGAGAGAAGTGCACCATTTATACAGATCACAAGAGTCTGAAGTACCTTTTAACTCAGAAGGAGTTGAATTTGAGATAGCATAGATGGATTGAGCTGTTAAAGGATTATTATTTCATGATTGAATATCACCTAGGCAAAGCAAATGTGGTGGCTAATGCACTAAGTCGTAGGGCTATGTTGGACTTGTGGCCAATGTTTGCTCGGTTGAGTTTGTATGACGACGGGAGTTTGTTAGCTGAATTACAAGTGAAGCCACTGTGGGTTGAGCAAATTAAAGTGAAACAGTCATTGGATGAGACTCTGGATTATCGATTCAAGAAAATTGAGAATGGGGAAACGATAAATTTTAGGTTAAATAGTGACGGGATGTTGTGTTTCCATGGTAGAATTTGTGTGCAAAGGAACGAAGAGCTAAAGAAGTCTATATTGCGAGAAGCGTATAGTAGTTCTTATGCTATGCACCCTTGGAGGTAATAAGATGTATCAGGATTTGGTGCCCGGGATTGAAAAGCGAGGTTACAAAATTTGTGGTCAAATGTTTGGTATGTCAGCAAGTGAAAAAAGAGCATCAATTGCCATCAGGGTTACTTCAGCCGATTAAGATTCCACTATGGAAGTGGAAGGGGGTTACTATGGATTTTGTTAGTAGGCTACCCTTGATGCCTGCAAAGAAGGACTCTATGTGGCTCATTGTGGATCAGCTAACAAAGTCTGCCCATTTTATACCTGTCCGTACTGACTACTCATTACAGAAGTTAGCAACGTTGTATGTGGCGGAGATTGTGAGGTTGCATGGGCTCCGATCTCTATTATATCTGATAGAGACCCTCGTTTCACGTCTCGCATTTAGAAGAAGCTGCATGAAGCGCTAGGTACGAGGTTTGATTTTAGTACAGCATTTCAACCCCAGACTGATGGTCAGTCGGAGAGGGTAATTCAAGTCTTGGAGGATATGCTGAGAGGGTATGTAATTGAGTTTCGAGGTAGTTAAGAGGATTACTTACCTTTAGCTGAATTTGCAAATAATAATAGTTATCAGGAAAGTATTGGAATGGCGCCATATGAGGCACTATATGGGTGAAGATGTCGTTCTATAACTTGTTAGACTGAGTTGGATGAGTCACGAGTTTTGGGTTCGGAGTTGGTAGCAGACACCGAAGATAAGGTAAAGCTAATTTGGGATTGATTGAAAGAGGAGATGGATAGGCAGAAGTCATATGCTGATCTGAAACGGAGAGAGATTGAGTATGCGGTGGGAGACTTGGTTATTCTTAAGGTTTCCCCTTGGAAGAAGGTGTTAAGGTTTGGTCGGAAGGGCAAGTTAAGCCCTAGATTCACATTTATTCATATCACATATTGGGCTTGGCCCATTTTCACATGTATTCACATACAAATTTATGCAATTATGAAGCCCAACCCAGCCTAGGGTCCATCCTCTACACACCCCCGTATCCAGCCTACCACACACCAGGGGATTATTAAATCACCCTCCCCTTTTTACTCCAATAAGGCAAAGAATGCCATCCACGCGAACTTAATCGCAAATAATCCACAACGCGACCTTAGTCGACGTCAATCCACGATGTAGCCGAAGCTATCATCAAAACCACGATGAGCACAAAGCCATCAATAACCACGATATGGCACATAGCCTATATCAATCACGATGAGGCATAGAGCCATTCATCAAACCACGTACTCGAAGTACACCCTGTCCTTCTTTCATATCCCACCCATGCACATGCAACATAAAATAGTGCCATGATGATAATGCATGTACATGTTATTTCGCATATTACCACATATTAATATCAATAATCACATTTCATCAGATTTGGTACTTACCAGATTATTGACATACCCCTTGAGGGTATCCATATCACAATTTCCACTGCACTAGTTAGCACATTCATAACACACATACAGATATCTCATACAATCATAAACCCAGAAAATGGTAGGCTAACTACACACCTGATCACTTGAAGTTCTAAACTCTCGATCCCGACGCTATCGCTAAGAGAAACTACTGTTACATTGCCTATAGCTTTCCCATTGCTAGCCCACACCCGATGGCCAATCCCGAACCACGAGATGATCTTTTCTTAAACTTGAGATAGGACTATCCCTTTACCTTCTCGACCAAGCATCCATGTTCATTAATGATATCTTAATCGAATCAAATGGTTAAACACTAATACTTTAATCTAAATATTTTGAATCGAAACTACACTTACTAAATATCCTTCGAAATAATCTTGAATCCAAGCTTGTCCTACTTACGTCGATTTACCCTAAATACACATAACCAAGATCGGTCACACTTGTAAGACAAACTATGGCCTTCTACCAATACTAGCAACCACATACACAACTTACCAAATCCAAAAAGCCACTCCTTGCCTTTGAAACCGTCGAAATTCCCATTTAGCAAAAGTTAGAATCGGCCTTACTACAAAAATCCATAAACATGGCCCTTGGTCAATACTTACAATCGCTTACCTTACCAACTAAATCCAAATCGATCCTTGCTCCAAGTGATGTCGAAATCCTTAAAGAATCGAATTCCTAAAGAACTCCTCGATGCTTCTTATCGCTAGTTAGCTTCACAAAACATATCACAAAACTTAAAGCACATTCGCCATCCCTAGGCCTAACTATATGATTTGGCACACTAATAGAAAAGAGAAGGGAAACCGATTACCAAAGGAGAACACACTTACCACTATGATCAACTTCCAAATCACCTTCCTCTATAATGAACCAATTGGATAACTTGCACCAAAAGAAATCGACAACACCTCCCCTTGATCACTGAGAGATTCGCCACATGAGAGAACTAAATCAAGGTTTCGACCAAACTAGCAAATAGAGGAGAAAAGAGTTTCGTAAAAGAAGAATGGGAGATTGTTAGAGCCTTAGGAGCATTCGACAAAGGTGCACAATAGAAGAGGGTTTCGCTATCACTCTTATTGACAGGGCATTTGGATTTCAAAGAAATAGAGAGATTTGAGGTTGAAAGAAAAATAAGAAGAATAGGGAGGAAGAGAAGAATTTGACAATAAGAAAATAAATGGAAAAAGAATTGCCAAAAGATGAGCACACCTATTTATACTACCCAATTTGATTTAATCCCCAATTAATTTTTTTAAAAAATAATCCATCCTTTATCCTATATCAATCTCCTATATTATCTCTTAATCACTTATTAAAAATAAAATAAAACACTAATTTATCACCTCATTTATCCCTTATCTACCTATCTAAAATAAATAAAATAAATAAATAAAATAACATTTATCCTACCTTAGCGAAAATTAAAAGAGAAATAAGCTCAATCCACATCCAATTGAAAGTCCAATTGTCATTCAACCTCTTCTCACCTTTTTTCCTTGACACCAAAGCAAAATAAAACCACCTAATGCTGCCAACAAGGCTCAAACATGAGACCTGCTGGAGCCCTTAGACGCAAGCTGCCCTACTCCTCAGGTAATGCCCCAAGCCACTTTGCCAAGGCACTTTTTGTGACATAAACTCCCCACAATTCCTTTTAAGACCTCCTTCACCTAGCTTCCTGCCTTAACGCCAAAAGCAAAAAAAAAACACGCCTCCTCACGCCAACAAGACTCGAACCAAGGCCCTTGCCCACTGCACATGGCGTCATTTCCAGGCCCTTAAGTGACGCTTTGCTGCCACTTTACCAAGCCCCATTTCTTGTCCAAAAATGCCTAAAATTTTTCCCTTAAGGCCTCCCTAGCCCAACTTCCCTTCTTGACGCAAAAGAAAAACCCACAATGAAATTTCTGCAGCTCGAACCTCCTCCCTCCTGATGCAAGCTCCCCTGCTCCTAGGTGGCGTCCCTTGCCAATTCACCACATGACTACTTGTGTCTTCAACTCCCCAAAACTTTTCTTAAGGCCTCTTCAGCCTAGCTCCCCTTTTTAACTTAAAATCCAATTATTTTTCCAAGACTTCCTCCTACATCCCTAGGTTCTCAAAACCTCCCAATCATATCCAAACACACTCTAAGCCTACTGTTACTTGAATTATGCACTAAATGCATAACCCTAAATCCGGGATGTTACAGTTCTACCCTCCTTAAAAATAATTTCGTCCTCGAAATTACTTACTATCGAATAGTCGAGCATCCTTAACTCATCACACTACTCTATCACTGCCAAGACTCGATCTAACACATTTCTTAAATACTATCTCAAGGTTCGCATTCAAGGTTCCCTACACTTCACTAGCATGCAAACATGAACTATCTCTAAAATAATCAAGGCAATAAAGAGATTCCAGGATAAGGGAACATACCCAATCGACTTTGGTCCAACTTCTTCCTTGCTATGACTGATTGCGTAAGCCAACCTTGCTTGCCTTGCATCTAAACCTTCAGCACCTCTGCTTGGGGTTCCACGACCTTGGCCTCGAGCCCTATCCATCACTTGAGGATATATCTTAACCAAATGAGCCTTAGATCCACACCAGAAACATTCCTTACTATTTCCCAAACATTCTCCTATATGAGCTCTCCCACATTGAGTACATAATCGACTTCGATTCTCAAAGAATCGGCATGCAGTGCACGCTGAAATTCTCAATTCTTGGTCTTTTCTCGATAATCTCCGATGATTACGACGATCCAAAACTTTTTATTTCAGCCCTATTCCTTTCTGGTTACATCTCACACCCTCTTAACTTCTTCAGCTATCCGAGCCTTCTCCACTAGAACAGTAAAATCTCTTTCTCTTTGAGGAGTAATCAATACTCGCAGCTCATCCCGCAATCCATCTTCGAATCGAACACACCTTTCGTAATCAGTAGCCATAATCCCTTTAGCATACTGACTTAATCGCACAAATTCTGCTTCATACTCTGCTACAGACATACTTCCTTGTACCAAGTTCAGGAACGCTTTCCTTTGCGAGTCTAATTAACTAGCTCCCACAAACTTTCCTTCAAACTTAACCTTAAAATACCCCCAATCCAATCGATCTGCAAGGGTACCTTGCCTGACAGTGAGCCACCATCGATAAGCTTCATCTTGGAGCAACAAGATAGCACCTTTAAGCTTTTCCTCAGCAGTTAAATCCAAATCATCCATAATCCTTTCAACTGCTTCTAGCCAATACTTCGCCACGTTCGGAGCTACTCCTGACACTCCTCTAAAAATCTTGGCTCCGTTTGACTTAAGCCTTTTCGACACTGATTTCTGAGTTCCATTGCCCACATTAGCTCCCGCGACTCGCTCTAGCACTCGCAGCATAGCCAACGATACTGCGTCATCTCCTCTAGTCTGATCTTGATCCTCCGCGCCCACTTTGGCGGACATCACTTTCGACCCATGGCTGACCCTCTTGGTTCCGAACACTCATCACTCTACCTCGACCACGTCCACTAGAACTCATTACTAACATCGTGATTTAATCTGATTAGAAAGTTTTATGCATTAGTACTTTGTTCCACTGTTTATTCGTGAACAGTTTTATGAAAAGGAGTTTAATAGTGGTTCTTTGGATTAATCATAGTCTTAGTTTCAAGTTTACTATTCTAATTCAGAGATTCACATTCACATTCACATTCATCCATCTCGATAGAGACACATTCATTCATTATTAGCATTCAATCACACTTCCATGGGTATTTTTGACCATACCCAGCCCAGGGGTAATTTTGTCATTTTTCCTACAAGGGCATTTTGGTAATAAATTGGGGTTAATTCGAAAATATTTTACAAATCAAAGGTATTTCAGAATTTACAAAACCTCGGGGGTTATCTTGAAAATTTGTTTTCCAAATCAGAGGTGTTGCAAAAATTTTAGAAATCGGGGTTATTTCGGTAATTTTGGATGTTAGGGGCATTTTTGTAAATTTTCCAAATTAGGGTATCTTGATATTTGTAAAATAGAAGTTTTTGGTATTTTGTAAAGTAGTAACATTTTAGCAAAAGTCGAGGGTATTTTTGAAAATCTTAAAAACTAAGGGTATTTTAGTAATTTACAACACAGGGGCATTTTAGTAATTTGGCAAACCGAAAAAATTTTTCGAGAAATTTTCAAAATAGATTTTGTTACAAATCGAAGGGTAATTTAAGGATTTTAAAAGCGAGGTGTTTATAAAATAGTATGGCTAGTCCCTTTCGGGTTTTAATTATCGGTTTAGCTTTGTGAATAAGTCCTCTTGGTTAGGGAACCGTAGTAGCTACGCACTGTAGGATTCGAGTAAAGAGGAGGTGAGTCACTAGGACTGCTTAAGTACCAAGCTCTTCTGAATCCACTCCTAGACATGCGCACAATAGTTGCCACACCCTAGCTCGTGACTTAATCACGTGTTTGTTTAATGGTCCTTAAGTCTTATGTACTTGTGTTTTGAGTAGACTAGTCCTAGGGTTCAACAGATCCTAGTTCACTAATCTACGTTCCCTTCATGCTTATAGAATTTACATTCACAATCCACTTCAGTAGTTGGAAGTACTTACATGGTGGACTTCGGGCCGGAGATAGAGGTGTCATGCCAGAATAACCTGAAAAATTTCTTAAAAGTCCATATTTTTTTTCAAAAGCCCATTTTTTTTTAAAACATTTTTCGGGCCCAAAACCTCAAAGCCGAGTTTTGAACCGAGCTCTGATACCAAACTATAACACCCCAAACTCGGCCCATTCGATACGACCAAATCTGAAATGCCACTGCGGAAAACTTTTGCAAATATTCCTACTTAAAGGAAAAAAAACGTTAAGAATTTGTTGCCTTTAATAAAAATTTTTCGTAATTTAAAACATTCTAAGTAAAAGTTAAGTTGTTATAAAAACTTCCGAATTCAAAACTTTAATATGACTTTTGGGATATAAATAGCTTTTAAAATTAAACTTACAAAATATTAACTTAATTATAAAACTAACTTGAACATAACAAAATTCAAATACTTCAAGGCCCTTATTACAACAAATGGATATTTAAAATACAGAAAGCATAAATTATAAAACATAAGGAAAGCAACTTCTTCTGCATGGGCCACCTCGTATCCACTCCAACCCGGTCTGAGCATCGCACATCACCTGTAAGGTTTGATAAAAATTGGGTGAGTCTATCAGACTCAGTGTGTAATTATTCTACTGAATCCCACCCGCATGTCAAACCATGTATTAACCCATATAACAGATATTAATGCAACTTATTCACATCAATAGAGTTCACATATTGGGCTTGACCCATATCCATATCACAACGATATAATAGTGTAATTAACCACATGTTTCCATATGCTGGGCTTGGCCCATTACCACATTAATCTACACCACATACTGGGCTTGGCCCACTTTCACATTAATCTACATATCATATTGGGCTTGGCCCATTTGCACATTTATTCATATAACATATTGGGCTTAGCCCATTTTCACATGTATTCATATACAAAATTATGCAATTATGAAGCCCAACTCAGCCTAGGGTCCATCCTCTACACACCCCCATATCCAGCCTACCACACACCAGGGGATTATTAAATCACCCTCCCCTTTTTACTCCAATAAGGCAACGAATACCGTCCACGCGAACTTAATCACAAATAATCCACAACACGACCTTAGTCGACTTCAATCCACGATGTAGCTGAAGCTATCATCAAAACCACGATGAGCACAAAGCCATCAATAACCACGATATGGCACATAGCATATATCAATCACAATGAGGCACAGAGCCATTCATCAAACCACGTACATGAAGTACACCCTGTCCTTCTTTCATATCCCACCCATGCACATGCAACATAAAATAGTGCCATGATGATAATGCATGTACATGTTATTTCGCATATTACCACATATTAATATCAATAATCACATTTCATTAGATTTGGTACTTACCAGATTATTGACATACCCCTTGAGGGTATCCATATCACAATTTCCACTGCACTAGTTAGCACATTCATAACACACATACAGATATCTCATACAATCATAAACCCGAAAAATATTCTAACTACACACTTGATCACTTGAAGTTCTAAACTCTCGATCCCGACGCTATCGCTAAGCGAAACTACGGCTATCTATCTATATCTTTCCCCCGCTGCTGGCCCACACCCCAGTGGCCAATCCCGAACCGCCGAGACAGATCTTTTCTTAAACTTCGGGATAGGGAATATCCCTTTACCTTCTTGACCGGCATCCATGTTCATTAATGATATCTTAATCAGAATCAAACGGTTAAACACTAATACTTTAATCTAAATATTTTGAATCGAAACTACACTTACTAAATATCCTTACCGAAATAATCTTGGATCTTGAAGCTTGTCCTACTTCTGTCGATTTACCCCTAAATACACATAACCAAGATCGGTCGCACTTGTAAGACAAACTATGGCCTTAGGCCAAATATTAGCAACCACATACACAACTTACCAAATCCCGAAAAGCCACTCATTGCCTTTGAAACTGTCAAAATTCCCATTTAGCAAAAGTTAGAATCGACCTTACTACAAAAATCCATAAACATGGCCCTTGGCCGAATACTTACACTACTTACCTTACCAACTAAATCCCAAAATCGATCTTTGCTCCAAGTGATGTCGAAATCCCTTAAAGAATCGAATTCCAAAAGAACTCCTCTGATGCTTCTTATCGCTAGTTACCTTCACAAAAACATATCACAAAACTTAAAGCACATTCGACCATCCCTAGGCCTAAATATATGATTCGACACACTAATAGAAAAGAGAAGGGAAACCGATTACCAAAGGAGAACACACTTACCACTATGATCAACTTCCCGAAATCACCTTCCCTCTATAATGAACCGATTGGATAACTTGCACCAATAGAAATCGACAACACCTCCCCCCTTGATCACTGAGAGATTCAGCCACAAGAGATAACTAAATCAAGGTTTTGGCCAAACTAGCAAATAGAGGAGAAGAAGAGTTTGAAGAAAAGAAGAATGGGAGATTGTTAGAGCCTTAGGAGCATTCGGCAAAGGTGCACAATAGAAGAGAGGTTTCGGCTATCACTCTTATTGACAGGGGCATTCGGCTTTCAAAGAAATAGAGAGAGATTTGAGGTTGAAGGAAAAATAAGAAGAATAGGGGAGGAAGAGAAGAATTTCGGCAATAAGAAAATAAATGGAAAAAGAATTGCCAAAAGATGAGCACACCTATTTATACTACCCAATTTCGGCACTTAATCCCCAATTAATTTTTTAAAAAAATAATCCATCCTTTATCCTATATCAATCTCCTATATTATCTCTTAATCACTTATTAAAAATAAAATAAAACACTAATTTATCACCTCATTTATCCCTTATCTACCTATCTAAAATAAATAAAATAAATAAATAAAATAACATTTATCCTACCTTAGCCGAAAATTAAAAGAGAAATAAGCTCAATCCTCATCCAATTGAAAGTCCAATTGCCATCCAACCTCTTCTCACCTTTCTTCCTTGACGCCAAAGCAAAAATAAAAACCACCTAATGCTGCCAACAAGGCTCGAACATGAGACTTCTGAGCCCTTGGACGCATAGTCGCCTCGCCTCGTGTAACGCCCCAAGCCACTTCGCCAAGGCGCTTTTGTGACATAAACTCCCACAATTCCTTTTAAAACCTCCTTCACCTAGCTTCATGTCTTAACGCCAAAAGCAAAAATAAAACACGCCTCCCTGCTGCCAACAAGACTCGAACTAAGGCCCTTGCCCACTACACATGGCGTCATTTCCAGGCCTTTAAGTGGCGCCTTGCCGCCACTTTATCAAGCCCCATTTCTTGTCCAAAAATGCCTAAAATTTTTCCCTTAAGGCCTCCCTAGCCCAACTTCCCTTCTTGACACAAAAGAAAAACCCACAATGAAATTTCTACAGCTCGAACCTCCTCCCTCCTGATGCAAGCTCCCCTGCTCCTAGGTGGTGTCCCTTGCCAATGCACCACATGACTACTTGTGTCCTAAACTCCCCAAAACTTTTCTTAAGGCCTCTTCAGCCTAGCTCCCCTTTTTAACTTAAAATCCAATTATTTTTCCAAGACTTCCTCCTACATCCATAGGTTCTCAAAACCTCCCAATCATATCCAAACACACTCTAAGCCTACTATCACTTGAATTATGCACTAAATGCATAACCCCAAATCTGAGATGTTACAGTGTGGGCCCACACAGGTGAACCACACGAGCGTGTGGAATTCTGGCCAGGCCGTTGATCTACACGGTCAAGGCCAATTTGGGCTAGTCCTAGCTATTCGACTCAATTGAGTATGAAGCCTAAAGTATGTACTTACAGAGAACTTCTCTAATTGATGTTCATTAGTGAAAGGAATAGTAAAGGGTTTATGATGACAGAAATGGTCAGAGAAACAATATTCGAGATAATGAGGTATTTTTTTTAAGAGATAAGAGATAATGAGGAGATTAATAAGGGAGTTGATCAGGAGTTGAGGTGGTGGCCGAATAGGGGGCTCTTTGGGTTGGTATTTTGGTTTTGAAAGGGGGCTTAAGTGCCGAATTTTTTTGTTTCACCCCTAAGTCTCTCTTGCCGAATTTTTGTAGTCAAGGAAATCCTCTCCTTTTTCTCATTTATTTTGATAAGGCCGAAACTCCATTAGCATCCTCCATTGCCGAAATTCTCCTAGTCTTCTCCTAATCTTCTTTTGTTTCTTTCTTCCAACCCCAAATTCCCTCATAGCCGAATATTTCTTGTGACTTAAAGCCTTAGCCGAATCTTTGAGGGACCTCAAGCAAAGGGACTGTCGATTTCTTCAAGTAAGGGTAAGATCCAAATTCGGTTTTCATTCCTGTATATCTTTAGACTTATCAAAATTTAGGGACTAATCCCTATTGTTGTTCTTGGCCGAATTATGGAAGGAAGGCTTCGAGATTTAGTAGTTATCAACTACAAAGAGGAGATCTTTCAGAACTTTCAAGGATCCAAGGTGAGTTAATCGGCCAAAGGCCAGTTTCCTAAATCTATTCATAAAACCGATTCTAACAAAAGTTTAGTAGGGATCTCGACAATTTCAGAAAACAAGTGCAAATTTTGGGAGGTTAGATTCGTAAAGGGTAAGTACAGATACCTATCGGCCAAGGCTTATTTTAGCACTAGATCTATTTTCTTACATGATTTCAAAGCCGAAAACTAATCTATGAAGGGATTTAATACCAGCTGATTACAAGGAAGGGAGTCTACAACATTCCGGGATTTGAGAATTTCAAGGTAAGTCCATATGTTCATTCGGCCAAGGCCTTAATTGTTGATTAAGATCTATTTTTCGCTTAAAAGGGCCAAACTAATTTGTTAAAGTGATTTAAAGCTTGTAATACAAGAAGAGTATAGTGAAGATTTGGGATTTGGCACCAAGGTAAGTTTTAGTGTACTAATCCTACTAGGATTTGGATTTATGGTAGAATGACTCTTTACTAAGTATTAAATGATTGATTAAATGTAGAGATTTAAGATCTAAGGCATTAGATCAAGCTTTTGGGATTTGGATTGGAAACCTTATGAATCGGTGTGTACCCTATCTTTTAATAATATTTATGGCAATATTAAATATATGCATGAATGTGAATATGGCTAAGTACCATATTAAGGTACACAGTTGTTAAGGTACGTTTTCCTACTCCTACTATGAGTATGATAAGACTTATTATGCCATGAATGTGAATATGATAAGAATGTGAATTACGGCATGATGATGCATAATGTGTATGTTATATGGGGCATATGGGATATTATGAAAAGGGAAGTGAATGTGGTGACCTAAGACCACAAGATGTCGAATGTGGTGACCTAAGACCACGATATCTCAATATGGTGTCTCATGACACAAAGTATGTATCTGGTGGCTATGCCATGAATTTTATAAGATGATGAGCACATCGACTCAAATGACCGCCTTCGATGGTGTGTAGCGGATGGAGAGTTGACTTAGTAGTCCCCACGTGCGAGGTGATGGTACGGGTGATGTGTAGCGGATGGCATATAGGTTTGGGTTCGGGTTGCATCATTTTTTTTCTATTTGTTATATGAACATGTGTGATAATGTATGCCTGAATTATTAAATTTTAGTGTTGGTTATACATTGAGTCTGTTTGACTCACCCCATTGGGTAACTTTTCTTCCAGGTGACGATCAGTGATGGACCGGGCCGACAGATGCTTAGGGATGGCCATGCTCAGCAAGAAGTTCATTTTTATTTGGACTATTTTTATTTTAAGTACTTTGAATTTATTTTTGGGAGTTATTTGATGTAATATGGCCATAGTCGAATTATTTTATTTTACTTCTACTTATCCTGCTATAAAAAATTTTATAAAAAAAAAGACTAAGTGAATTTATCATGAACTAAACCCTAAATGTTTTAT